>PVJX010010585.1:0-56320 GCA_004027295.1 Dolichotis patagonum
GCTCTGGAGGGGAAGACGTGTGCCATTTAATCTCCAGGAGAAACTCATCACTCTGGTTTCCTGGCATGTACTCGACTGTGTTATTGTCAGAGGAGCTCAGGACCTCCGTGTCACTGAGGATGGCTGTAGTACTTTTCAGGACAGCCCTGGTTCTTATTATGAGCTTGACTTCTCGGCTCCAGCGTAGAACCCTCAACCTAGCAGCACAGCTCCTTTACCCTGCTGGCATAGACTTTCTAGCTTCCACCACTGACTTTTGGGCCTTCCCAGCACAGATCCATAAAACAGACTGGCGTGAGTCCTTCTCGTGGGCTCTAGACCTCCACTGGACTTGTGGGAGGCACTGTCATGAGTTCAAGGTCTTCATCTGGACTCATGTAGGACATTTCTCTGGGATTCAGGCCCTTGGCTGAATATCCTGTCTTTAGTGTTGTGGACAGATTTCCTGCACTTTCTTGTGTTAACTCTGGGTGAGCATCATACCTAGTAGTATAAATTCTGTGTCCTCATTCTTGTTCTCCTCACAGCCCCTGACTACAGCAGTTACTATGGACAGGGTTAAGCACAGGAGGGGAGAACCTGGCTGGCTTCCTCTTTCTCACGGTCTCCTGTCTTGTGTGTGTTTGCTTGTACTGTACTTCTGCCGTGTCACGGCGCAACAAGAAAGGTCTTGCCAGGGGTCAGAGCCATCCCTCAGACTTCTTGGTCCAGAACCAGTGCATTTCTCTTGTTTAATAATGTCCCCAGTCCGGGACATGAGAAAGCATGAGAAAGTGGAGGAAAACAACTGGTAACCAGAAATTCTACATCTAGTTTCAATGTGTGAAAAGATGAAATGAACACATTTTACACAGACAAAAGATGGAGTTCATAGATAGTAGACCTCAGTAAAAAACAAAACAAAACAAAAACCAGACAAAAACTATTGCCTCTACAAATCAAAAAAACAATAAAATTCACAGAGAAGTAAATAATTCCAGATGAAAACGGAAATGCAAGAAGAAATAAAGGAAAAAGCAAAAATAAATAAATATAGGTAGGTTGTGCAGAAATAAAAGATGAGATTCAGAAATGTGATGGAAATCAATATGGGGAATCCTCAAAAAACTAAAACTAGAAACTCCATTTGACCCATCTATTCCCCTTCTAGGTATCTTCTCAAAAGAGTTAAAAACATCATATTGTAGTGATGCATGCATATTCATGATTATAGTTGCACAGTTTATAAAGCTAAGTCAGCCTGCATATGTGTAAAGGAACGAATGGGTGAAAAACATGTGTCATTTACACACAGTGAGGCACCCGTCTGCCGTGAGTCATTTGTAGAACAGTAGATGAACCTTGTGACAATGTTAAGTGAAATAAATCAGACGTAAGCTTAAATGTCACACGGCTTCTCTTATATGAGAAACAATATAAATAATTTGAAGAGTAAAATAATAGGAAATAGGGAGTTGGATCTTTTGCAAATGGGAAGGGAACCTAAAGGTGGAGGAAGGGGAGGAGTAGGAGTAACAGTTAAAAGAACTAAGATGTGTTACATACAGGCACCGACTTCCCACAATGAACACAATCATTATGTATGGAAGACATGGACTAATGAAACAAGAGTATAAGCTTTGGAATGAGAAAGAAAGACATGTTTTATATTAATGTCTGCACTAAGCAAACTCTGGAACAATGTCCTATGCAAAGTATGTACTCAATAAAATTTTTCTGAATATTTGCTTCTATTCTATTAAATGTTCTGACCTAGGCAGAAAAGCAATTATTAAAGTATGATTTTTTTGTTGCAGAGAAAAAAATAAGAATTAGACAATATTACTTCTTTAATAATTTTCTCTATCATTTTTCTTTTTAACTCATCTTTTGCTACATTTATATGTGACTTCTACAAATTTAAGTCACATTTCTCACTTTATTCTCCTTAAAATAATTTCTGTTCCTTTAGTTTTTCTATTCTTCATATGTTTTATGTCTTTTAGGTCACATTTACTTATTACAGTGTCATAACTTATATTTAATTATTCACTGAATCAGTACAAATCATGAGTTGCTCCAGTAAACCTAGTACCCTCATTACTGGTAACAAAAAGCAGAGTTGGAAATAAATGAAACCACAGGCAGATATTTCAGTGGGAATCTGAGCAGAAATCAGGTTTAAGTTGGGGAGAAGTAGGAGTAGAGGAAACTGGGGTGGGGACAGTGTTAGAAAAGAGTAATTAGGGACAGAAAGTATTGGGGAAGGTAGATTCATTCTAAGGAGAGTTATACAATTGCAGATAAGAGGATTTTCATGGTTGCTATTAAACACTGCTTAGCATTTGTTATGTTTGTGAAGTGAAATGCATTATACAGCCTGCAGATTATCTTTTTATTATTTAATGTGTATTTTTAGTTGAGACAGTCGTTGTAATTTATGGGCTATGGCCTAGCATCTCAGACAGGTGCTGTATACATGCAGTGATCGATCAGGACAGTGGCAGAGCTGGCATCTCCAGACATAGCAGTTCTTTGGGTTGGGGGCGTTAGAATCCTCTCTCTAGGTAACTTTGAAATATTCCACTGGTTGTCAGGAGCACAATGCATACCGCTGTGTACAAAACATTAGAAGTTTCACCTCCTGGCCACCGCCCTCCCCGTGCCATGTCCCCACCCCGTTCCTAGGCTCTGGGGATCATTATTTGATTCTTTTTTTTCTTTGAGGTCAGCTTCAGTTCCTGTGGACTCTTTCGAGGGAGTCCGGGGCAATCACGCTGGTTACCCTTGGTACTTGGACCAGCACCCAGCCCCTCAGCAGGCGCCTGAGGCCCGCAGGATCTGCCGGTTGCCTTGGCTCTCACCCCCTTCGGCACGATGGCCCTTTACCTGCTCTGCCATGGCTTCCTGCCTGCTCTTCAGTCAGTGCGGCTTGCTCCTGCCTTTGTGCCCACTGGTCCTTCCCCTGACCCCCTCCCCAGCTCTTAGCCAGCTCAGTCTTTTGTCCTTCAAGTCTCGGTGTGTCATCTTCTTCGAGAGCCCTGGACAGCAGTTTCCCTCACTTCCACAGGGCTGCATTTGGGCTTTCCTACGGCCCTTGCTGCTCTGACCAAGAGCTCTCTGTGGTTTGCTTGCTTGTCTGTTTCTCTCTATGGAATGTCAGCTCCAAGGCACCAAGGTCCTCGGCAAGGAAATGAAAGTTAAAACGGGTCATGCTGGAGCGACCAAAGGAAGGATGGAGAGAAGTGGAAATAGAGAGGCAAATAAAGAAGTGGAGGTCAAACCAGGAAGGACGCTTGGCGGTCTTCCTGGCAGTGGGGATGATCAACCGCGGGTGAGATGGAGCCTTCTGAACCAGCAGCGTGGTGTAAGGGTGGGCAAGCTCTACGCTGGACCTGCCCAGGAGAACAAGGACTAGAGAGGAAGGGACAGAGCTTCCAGAAGGCCTGACGAGTGTCAGGTTTTCAGCGATGTATCAGTTCAGACGTGTGTGTATGTGTGTGTGTGTGTGTGTGTGTGTGTGTGTGTGTGGTGAGCTTTAATTTCTGTAGTTGTTCATAAATCCTCTGTGTCAGGTACTGTCCTCCCATGCTTTTCAAACAGGAATCTGTCATTACGTTTTAAAAGTTAAACTGTTTGTTATTGTAAACAAATAATATATTCAAGGTGTGTGTTGTAAAATCCCCCAGCCCTTGTCCACAGCTATACAATGCTTTTATTCCAAAGACACCCAGTGTTAATGTATTTGTTTCTTGTGTGTGTGTTTCTAGAGATATCACACATGTGTGTCTACACCTCTGTCTATACCATAAAAGCCTTCCCTGTAAGATGTAAATGATGGCATATCGGATACACTGGATTTAATTGTTTGCTTAACAACATTTTTTAGTCCATATCAGTATCCAAAAAGCTTCCTCAGGTTTTCAAAACAAGCTATGAAAGAGTTTATTTTATGAGTTATAATAATTAGTTTAACCAGTTATTGTCTTGGGGTGGGGGTAGAGTCCCACTGTGTAGCTCAACCTGTCCTTGAACTGGCAGCCCTCCTGCCTCAGCGTCCCACGTGCTAGCATTACAGACGTGTGCCATCGTTGAGGAATGACCAGTCAGCCTCTATGGTTATGTGGCTTTTCCTAATCTTTTGCTAACATAAAGAATTCCACAGTGTGGAGTCCTCTGCAAACAAGAGGTTGAACATGTGTGCATAGAAACAGGTGACAGATAGATGCCTAGAAGAGAGATTGCTGGGCCCCAGGGTCTGTGCCTTTGGAGTTTGAATGCACACCGCCAAAGTATCCTTCCTAAAGGTTATGCCAATGTAATCTCCACCAATAATGTCTGAGAGTGCCTGACTCCCAAACCATAACACACAGCATTTTCTTTTTTCTTTATTTTTGTCATGCTGGGGCTGGAACTCAGGGCCTTATGCATGATAAGCAAATGCTCTACCACTGAACTGTAGCCCTAGCCATCATACAAGGTTTCATCTTTTTTTCCTCTCAGTACTAGGGGTTGAACTAGGGCCTTCACACTGAGCCCCAGGGCCTCTTTATTTTATTTTATTTTATTTTATTTTATTTTATTTTATTTTATTTTTTGAGACTAAGTCGCCCAGGCTGGGCTCGAACCTGTGATCTTTCTGCCTCAGCCTCCCAGGCTGTTAGGATTTCAGGCACTAACATTTGTTGAACTTAAGGCTAAAATTTGTATGTTGGCCTAACTACGTTTTGCATTTCTTTCATTGTGACAGAATTGACTGTAATAACTAATGTTAAGGCTGGGTGTGGAGGCACATGCTTGTAATCCCAGCACTCAGAGCAAGTCTGAGGCCAGTCTGAGCTAGATAGTGAGTTCAAGGCCAGCCTGAACTGCACAGCAAAATCCCGCCTCAAAAAGACAAAACAACCATACAACCTAATATTAATACCTAATGTAAAACCTAATTTTAAGAACCACTTGTATTTACTTTTCTATAAATGGACTCTTCTATTATTAGTATTTTTCTTTCAGTCCTTTAAATATTTCATTCCACTGTCTTTGCTGCATGGTTTCTCAAATAAAAGCATGATTCACACTTTTGTTCCTGAACAGGTAAACTGCCGCCTACCCCAACCATGTTTTAATAATTTTCTTTGATTATTTACAGTTTGAATATGACAGTTTGAATCTGCCTAGTTGCAGATTTTTTTTAGTATTTGTCCTCCTTAGTGTTTTCTGAGCTTCCTAGATTGGTGCTTTGGAGTCTTTCATTACTTACGGAAAACTCTCAACCATTCTTTACATTTTCTTCCTTCTCCTGGATAGCTATTGCAGGCAAAGCATGTTTTTGGAATTGTCCCACAGGTATTTGACATTCTGATCCATTGCGTTGTTTTGTTTTTCAGTCTGAGACATTTCTGGTCTCTTTTAAGGTCTTGCATCCTTCTTTCAGTGCCCTTGGTCTGCTGGTGCCCCTATTGGAGACGGCCTTCGTTTCTGTAATACTATTTTTGATATCTAACACTTCGGATTCTTGCTTTTCGTTCCCACCTCTCTGCTTCCACGAGTCATCTATTCTTGCCTGTGATCCACTTTTTCCACTGAAGCCTTTTTGCCTGTTAACTGTTATTTCAAGTTTTCAGTGTGAGAATTCCAAGATCTCTGCTGTAACTCAGTCTGGGCCTTGCTTTGCCTTGTCTCTTCAGGATGTGGTTTTTGTCATTGTTGTTGTTTGTTAGCTTGCTTTTTTGCCTTTTCATATACTATATATATGAATATATATAAATATATATATATATGAATATATATATGAATATATATATGAATATATATAAATATATATATATGAATATATATAAATATATATATGAATATATATAAATATATATATATGAATATATATAAATATATATATATATATAAATATATATATATTTTCTGACTAGATGTGATGGACTGAATTAGTTACTGAGGCAGAGCGGCCCCGAGTGTGAGATTTAATGTTTATCTGGCTGAATGCACTGCTTGCTGTAGGGCAGGTGTCACACTAAAATTTCTAAAGGATTTCCTAGACATTACTTAATTAGGGTCCAATTCCTTTTTTCCATTGCCGAGGACTGAACCCATGCTAGGGAGCGTTCTCTGTCACCGAGCTCCATTTCCAGCCCCTTTTCTGTTTTGAGACAGGGTCTCACTAAGTTGCCCAGGTTGGCGTTGAACTTGTGATCCTCCCAAACAGCTGGCATTACAAGTGTGTGCCTGGTTCCCCGAAGGGTCCTAACTCACAGTCCCCTTGGCTCTGGGTTACACTGGAGCTTTGATGATGACGGCAAGGTGGGGAGGTGAGGTTCCATGTCACTGTGCTCACGTCTGTCGGCCTCGCTGGGGTATTCTGCTCCTCACACTGTGGACCAGTGCAGGCTGGACCTGGCTTCTTCCAGTTTCCAGCTTAGGCTCCATTAGGTTCCAGTAGTGTTCCCTGAAGACAGCTTCTAGGTGTGTTTCAAAATGGCTGTGTTCTCCTCCCTATGGGAGAATTTTCCTCAGATCTTCACAGTGGGAGCCTGGTAGGTGTTGTGGTTCTCTTGAGACTGGGCACCCTGAATTTTTAAATCTCAGACTGGTCCACACTAAGCTTTCAGCAGCCGTATTCTCAAGTGTTCATTCTTTTTGCGGCAGGGTTGGAGGTTGACCCTGCGACCTCTAGGAAGCTAGGGAGGCACTCCACCATTGAGCTATACCCCGGGGCCTCAAGGGTTCTGACTGACTGGCTCCAGCTAGCTGCAACTGCACGCTGTGTGCCACCCCAGGACTGGGGCAGCAGTCTGTCCTGTGCCTCAGTTATCTGAAGAAGCTTAGAGGAGTTTTTGGTTTTCAGTTTGTGCAGCTTTTTTCTTGTAGAGATAGATGTGATGACTTCTAAGCTCTTCTACATGTCAGAGCAGACAGCAGAGCCTTTAGTTTTCTTATTGACTGGTAGGGGTGCTTAGTTAGGTGTGGGATTAGTCCTTTATCTTGCGATGGACACACATTTAAAAAATTTCTTCATTTATCTTTTGAATTTGTCCTATCCTCCCATGCAGGTCAAAACAGATTTGATGTGTGGTTGCTCAATACTTATCAATAGTCTCTTTTAGGCATTTGGATTCTGTGATACAAACAGGCCTTTATAACTCAGGTTACACAGGCTTTTCCCATTGTTTCTTTTAACACTTGTCACGACTTTCTTTTTAGCATTTAAATGCTTGCCCCTTTGGGTGTTACCCTTATTTAAAGTATTACCTCCTCTCATTGCCTGTTCAGTTGTTTCAAAACCATTTGCTCAATAGTTGACTCCCCACTAAAAGCTGACAATTAGCTATTAAATTCCAATGTATATTTGGGTGTATTTTTATAATCTCTGTTCTGTGTTACTGCTTTATCTATTACACATATGCCAATATGAATTATTCATATATAATATAAATTATTTTATTTATTGAAGCCTTAAATTATTTAAAATTATTGTATGCTAGTTCCTCATTTTTCTTGTCAAAAATTTTGTCAATTTATGTTACTCTTCTGTATTATTTTTAGCAGTAATATGCCTACATAAAAAATCTTGCTGGTTCTTTTATTGTGATTATGCTTTTTAGGTTAAACTAGGGAGGACTGAATTTTTCTAAATTGAGTTTTTTAACCCAGGAGTATTATATGCCCTTTAATTTGTTCAAGTCTTATTTCATATCTCTAAGGAGATTTAAAAATATTTCTTCATATGATCTTACACATTTTTTGTTAATTCTATTCCCAGAGACCTTATCTCTTACTCTTTCCCCCTCACTGCAACTGGGGTCTTTTCCTTCAGATTTTTTACTGTGTGGTTGTGATACACACGCAGTGTCACTGAATATGAGTATATATTGAGTGTATATTGAGTATATATGCTTGCTATTGATTTCTGTATATTTATTTTGTGGAAATAGCACAAGGCATTGATGCCGAAGAGCAATCTGAAGTCTAAAACCTGATCCCACCCTGTGTAGTGCAGTTGGCAGTGCTCCTGTCACCTAAACTTAATAACATTCACCTCACAGAGCACAAAAATACTTAGTAGAGTCTGAAACACAGGAAGAAGTCAGGGCATGCTGGCTGCAGTGGTTCTCCCGTTTACCAAGCGCAAACCTCACCCGCAGGGTCAGACTGGGAACCCACTGCAGTCTTCCCAAGCCACCTAATTTCCATTCCAGCACCTCACTCTTCTGTGAGCAGACTGAGGGGCTGGAGAGGGGGGCTCTCCCTGTGTGTGTGGGGGGGAATGAAAGGATTCTGTGATTGGCACGGCAGGAGGAGTCCAAGGAAATTAAAGGAGACACAAGTAAATGAACAAGGCAGGGGAAGTGAACAGAGTTTTCTTCTTTCCTTTTTCCCTCAAGTGACCACCTTAAATTTTTGGAGGATTTGATAGCTCACAGGTCATTTTATACAAGCATCTAAGGCAGTCCTCACTGGGGCCTGCAGTCACACAGGGAGGAGATGTGGGGGTGTGGGGGGCTGGATGACATGCTCCCGATCTGTGGACTCCTGTCTGGGTGCTCGGTTCTTTTCATAGCCCTCTTGAGTTCACCTGTGATTTAATTCCTTCTAGGTCCAAGTGCTAAATAGACAGCAAAAAAGACAGGTGACAAACACAGCCGAAGAGAGCTCTGGGAATTGAATCACTCACAGAATTGCTGGACACAGGCAGACAGGGGAATTGTAGTTGAGCTTAGTCAAAAGGCCAAGTGGTGATCGGAGGGGAAGGACCATGCAAAGAAGAATCTAACAGAGGGTGTGTGGTGTGCACTTTCCCTCGTATTCCTACCATCCATGCTCTGGAGTAGGTGTTACCCGGCCGACTATACCACGTGAATCCGGAAGGCGTGGCCACAGGCGTATTAGAACCCGGAGCACCAAGCGAGGCAGGGACTCCGCGGTCCTGGCGCGGCTGTGAAGGAAGCGTGAGGAGGTCAGTCTCAGAGTGGGGCGAAGGCTGGAGAAAGGCGATTTGGTCAGTGGACAAAGAAGGCCAGGGCCAGGCCAAGCTGCTCGCAGCTGGAACTGGGGATGCAGATAACACAAGGACTGACCCAGCTGCAGTGGAAGAGAGCAGCCCGCAGGAGGAGGCTGCTTCTCCACCAGGAAAAGTGCTCCATCAGCTCCTTTGCCCTCCCTCTCCTGCTGCATAGCTTGTAAGAGTGACAGTCACTGCGCTGCAGGATTCGGAAGCAGCCATGGTCTTTTCTCATTGGATGACAGTCTAAATTCATACCTAAAGAATGCGGTTGGAGACAGCTGGTGGAAACAGTCCCAGCCCTGTCTCCAGCGGCAGTGTCCACGTGCTGCTCCCCTTACCGAGCGTTCCCAGTCTCCATCTCGGTCTCACTTTCTGCCAGCCTTCCATCAGTTTTTTTTTTTTTTTTTTTTTTAAAGTAACCCAGCCTGGTGCATTGCACCCAAATGGTCGGGAACGCCCTTGTTTCACGGGGCGCAGCGGGCCACCTCGGTGATTAATGAGAGCCACTCTAGTGGTTTATGAGAAGCGGCACTTCCTCCCCCTGCTTCTTTTATCTGTCACCGGGCAGTTAACGTGAAAGCTGGCTCTGTTCCACCGCGGAGGTGACTGCAGTAAAAACCACGGGGCAGGTCCCTCTAGAAACTCGTGAGCAAGACGCACCGAGCTGTCCCTGTACACCCAGTGGGCCTGGACTGCAGCAGAGGGGTGAGGGAGTGGAAAGAGGGGGAGGACCACCGGCCCCTCTTCTTCCTCCACGCCTGTGCGGGGTGCGCCCTGCACTCCGGAGGACAGAGGAAGGTCACTCCAGGTCGCCGGCACCTCCTGCGCCCCTGAAATCTGCAAATTCATTGCTCCCTTCGTCTTCTGGCGAAACCCTCCGGTCCGGAGTAGGGGCCAGCTCCAGACCTCCCCCTCCAGCCTTTAGCTGACTCGTAGGGCAGCGCTGACTTCTGCCTGGTAAAAAGGCTCTGGATCGCTTCTGCCCCGCAGGGGTCTTGTCTTTGCTTTGGACTCCGCTTCGGACTCGCACGCGCTGCTCGTCTCAGCAACTTTCTCCATCTTGACCCGCGAGTCGGGGCATTTCTAAGACAATATGAACAAAGAGCAGCAAAGGAAGGAGCCGGGACCCGCGGCGGGCTGCGGGGCGAGCGCTTTCGTGTCGCCCCCTGCCCCCCGCGCACACGGCGCGCCCCGCCGTGCTCTCGGGCTGCTCGGCCCGGGCAGCGAGTTTCTTTGTCCTTGCCTGCGGCTGGGCGCGTAGGCCGCCAGCCGCGGGCAAGAGCCAGAGCCCGGGATAAAGGCCGGGCTTCCCTGGCAGGACCGAGAGGGGCGCGAGCTGCGCCCCAGCGTCCTGCGAGCGCCATGCGCCCCGCGTGCCTGGCGGGCTTCCGGCCCTGGAGGGACACGCTGAGTGAGAGACTCGCCCTCCGCGTCCTGAGCCACAGCAGGGTTCAGCACGGTTCACCTCGGCCACATAGGGGGGGTCTGGGGGGCAGAGGGGACCAAGGAGCTCTCTCCTCCATCCGGACTCCCCGAAGCGGCGCGCGCGTCCGGGTTTCCAGCAGAACTGGGGCACGGAGGCTGGTCTCTGGCGCCCCCCTACCGACCGCGCCGCAGCCCCAGCCCGCAGACTGCACCACAACGCCTCTAACAAAACCGAAACGGTGGCCACATCTGCAAATGTGTGTGTGTGTGTGTGTGTGTGTGTGTGTGTGCGCGCGCGCGCATGTAGCTTGGGATCCAACTGCCTTACCTGGAATATAGTTTGGCGCTTCTGTGTGTTTGCTGGAGAATGAAACAGAAACTGCTGTGCCCCCCAAACCCACCAACCCACCCCTTCCCCTCAACTCTCTCCACTCATACTGTGTAATGCAATGCAAGATCACGATTCCACGTGAAAACCAGTTTCCAGTTTCACTCTGAACCTGCGCCGTGCAGCGAGCTAGGCTCGAGGTGATCCTCTTTCATGCCTCGGGCGAACGCGAGTCTCCAGAGCTCTCGCCTCCGGCAGCGCAGCGCTCCTCGGCCTCTCTGTCGGAAGCCGGGGCGCCCCGTCCCTCTTCCCAGGAAGTTGCGCGCCCCGCCGCGTGCGCCCGGCCTGCCGCAGAGCCGGCGGCAGGCAGGGCGGGCGCTAGGACCGCGGGGCGCCGGGCGGCGCGGCGCTACCTTAAACCCAGCCCAATGCCGCCGCCTGCGCCACTCTGCGCGCGGCGGGGCTGCGCAGGAGGAGCGCTCCGCCCGGTGCCACGCTCCGCGGGCCGGCGCGGCGACACCTGTTCGCGGCAGCCCGGGCGCACGCGAGCTCCGGACGCGGCTCGCCGGGCCGCCCGCCGCCGCCGCCGCCCGCCGCCGCCGAGCCTCGGGGGGACCCTGGACGCCAGCTCCGGACGCCTAAAGTTTTTTCCTTCTTTTTGTTTTATTATTATTAATTTTTTGCAGGGGGACTGGGAGGGAGGATCGGGCGCCGCCGCCAACGTGAGATTTTTTTCCCCTTGAAGGATTCGTGCTGATGTCTGCAGAGTCGGGTAGAGAGTAAAAACAGCGCATGCCTTCCTGGAGTCAGATCCGTAAATTCTGACGTAGCCCGTGCATCTCAAAATCCCTATAATAACGCCCAGGCATTTAAGTGGCTATGGTCATTCTGATCTCAAAGCAGATGGAGAGACTACGGATTTGTTTCCTGATTACGGTCGGATGGGATGAAGACCTCGCCTGCTGACCGCGGGGGACCTATCTGTAGAGATGCAGTTAATAGATAATGTTCGCCAGTATGTCAGTGTGCGAGCGTAAAGTGGTTTCCTAGACTCGCAGCGGTTTGACCTTGAACCTCTGCCAGTGAAACAGCAGATTACTTTTATTTATGCATTGAACGGACTGAAGAGAAGGACCCCCCTTTTCCCTCTCTCTGCGGCTGCAGTACGGGAGGGGAGTTGGATATACCTCGCCTAATAGCTCCTGGGTTGACACCATCATTATTGTTTATTTGTGTGCTCCAAAAGCCGAGTCGTCTGATGGCTCCCTTAGGTGAAGTTGGGAACTATTTCGGCGTGCAGGATGCGGTACCTTTTGGGAATGTGCCCGTGTTGCCGGTGGACAGCCCGGTTTTGTTAAGTGACCACCTGGGTCAGTCTGAAGCAGGGGGGCTCCCCAGGGGACCCGCAGTCACGGACTTGGATCATTTAAAAGGGATTCTCAGGCGGAGGCAGCTCTACTGCAGGACTGGATTTCACTTAGAAATTTTCCCCAATGGTACTATCCAGGGAACCAGGAAAGACCACAGCCGATTTGGTAGGTATACCATTAACCCTGTAGTGTCCACGCGATGACACGTTCGGACTGTAACTGCGCGAAGGTAGGGGTGGCTGGGCGGGGGATGCGGGAAGGTGTCTCCGTCTCCCTTCTTTCTCGCCAGCTCAGGGGGAAAGAAAGCCTCCGGAATAGCAGGTCTGCTGCTGGCACTAGACTAGTGCAAGTCTACGTTGAAAGGGCCTTTTTTTTTTTAAATGAGGGATTACGATTTATGAATATAGCACAAGTCCCTAGTTGTTTTGCATCATGTACGCGGGAGGTTTAGGAAGTTTCTTTTGAATGGGCTGCTTCCACAGCTTACAGCTTTAATCATTAACTACTAAGAACATAAAATGCAGTTTCCTTAGATCAGTGGGTATCTTGTGCCCAGATTAGAATTCCCCATCTTTTCCTCTAATAAGTATTCTCTTGAATTGTAAATCAATCGTACTGTTTCTCTTCCCACCCCACCCCACCCCACCCCACCGCGGGTCTGCGAGCCGGTAGGCGAAGATTGCTGACTGATAGTTCTGTGGAGAGAGGAGGACTAAAGCCAGGGTTTTGACTTGGGGAGCAGCACCTTCGAGGTGTCCGGGGAAATGATTTGGGAAGAGGCAGAGCACTCGCCAATGGAGTTTGCCCTTCCAGCTATCAAGTTATAACCTCTGCGTTTAGATTGCCATAGTGTGCAGCCCTGGCGGGGGGGCCTGGGTGACTGGCGCTCCCCCACCCCGTGTGTGCGTGCGTGCGCGTGTGTGTGTGCGCGCGTGCAAAACTGCGAGCTAATTTTAAAGGGCATTCCTCGGATTTCATTTTCCAAGGAGGATATTTGTGACTCAGCACCGAGGGCTGCAGACTGGAAGGTGGTGACTGTGCCCACTGTGATGCCTGCACAAGAGCTAAGGTGCCCGCAGCCCTTCGGCACGAAGTCAGCTAACACAGTCCGACTGGGGTGGAGGCAATCTTGGTCCACCCTCCCCATTTTAAAAACTCGAGTTTGGGCTCCCAGAGTGTTGGAAGGAGTTAACTTCTGACTGAACCCACCTGACAATACTTAAACTAGGTCGTAAAACACAGAGTCCAGCAGTGCTGTTTCTTCCTCGTGCTTTAATGCCAGATGTTGAACAGTCTAACTCCACGCTTAGCTTCGTGGGGCTGTAGGTGCTGCCAGAGGTGAGGCGGGCTTAGGTGTGGGCTGGGGTGATTCCTGGTACCCGAGGCCCAGGATTTCCACCTTTGCTTACTCTCAAGGCTGAGCCCAAAGCTAACCTAGTAAATTTCTCTACCAGTCTTCTCTCGCTGCTTACTGGGTAGGGGGGAGTTGTAGCTCTGCTGTGCCATTATTCGGCTGAAATATCAGCGCCCTCCTTCCGCTCTCCAAGTAGGCAGCTCAGGCTGTTGCGAGGACTAAACTTTGCTAGAAGTGCTTTTCGATCTGGCCGCTTTAAGGGCGGCCGCCTGCCCAGCGTTCAGCACCAGAACAACAGGCAGTGGGCGGCCAGGGTGGGAGGCGAGGGAGGGCTTCGGGCCGCGCGGCCTCCCGCCGGGCAGGCGGGCGTCCGGGCGGCGGGGCGCGGGCTGGGTGCGTTCCGCAGCGGCCCGGGCTCGGCGCTGGCGGCCGGCAGGTGCGGGTCAGCGGCCCCGCGGTGCACTTGGCGGGGCCCGGCCTGCTCCGCGCGGTCCTAAAGGCTCTCGCATTCCGGCTCCCTTTGCAGCGAGCTCCGGCGCGCCCTTTGGTGCTGCGGGGATCCCTCGTGTCGAGGGGCGGCGGGCAGGGGTACGCACGCTTCCAGCCGTGTTTAGGGACCCTGCTCTTTTTTCTGCCTAAGCTCAGCCCCTCGGCTTTCTCTTTGTGTGCGAGTGTGGGCTGGCGGGGCTGGCGGCCGCCGCCCCGGGAAAGCCCGGTGGTTTGCGGTGTGAGCGCGGCTGGAGACACGCGCTGCAGCAGGCGGGTAGCGGGCTGCAACAGAGGACGCTGGAGGTCGGACCCAGAGCTCGGCCGCAGCGCCCCGGGCCCCTCCCCTCTACCGAAGCGCACAGCCAGCTTTTGGAGGGTCGGTGCGCGCCACGGTATCCGGGAGGTGGGTCAGGGCCCCCGGCCGGGCGAGGCCCAGGCTGCTGGGGAAGGGGTGGGGGTGGGGGGGGACAAAGGGCCGCTGAGGCGGGCGGAGGGGGCGGCGTGCTATTGTTAGCCGCTCCATCAGCTCGGGGCTGGGCCCGCAGGCTGGAGTTCCTGCCCCCGCCTCGGCGCGGGCCCTGCGCTCGGGTAGCCGGGTGCGCGCGGACGCGGCGGGGGCGCACAGCTGCAGGGCGCCGCGGCGGGGGCCCGGCCAGCTGCATTGTGCGAATTTCCCGGCCGCAGCCCCGAATGCAGCGTGGCTGGGCCCAGGCGCACTGAGATCACGGGATGTGCCAGTTAGGGCTGCTCCTTGTACCTCCACCCCACCGATGACATACATATACGGTGTCACCTTTAGGATAGGACGTTTGGCACACGCAATCGAGTCATCAGAAATTCGGTAACTCTGCCACGGAGGAGAGCAGGATGCAAGGGTGGGGACCAGGCAGGTAGGCAGAGCAGGACAGGCGAGTCTGGGGTCATCGGACACGGACTGCAGGTATCGCTGCTGAACGGGGACCCTCGAACAAACAACAGCTAGATTTCCTCACCCTCCTCGGTCCTGGAGGTTGCAGGAGGTGTCGCTAAGGAAATGACATCTCTCTCCTAATCTGCTCCGCACCATGTGTCCCCGGCTGCGAGCAAGCAGGTCGGCCTGGCGCTGCCGCGGGGGAAGGGCGCGCTGGCGTGGGCCGGGCCATTCACCAGGCTGGCTAGAGCTGAGTGGGTGGCTGTGCGCGGTGGGGTTGGGGAGGATGGGAAGCGGCAGGAGGGTTATTTAAGTCTTTCATCAGTTGCAGCAAAAAGCGGGCCCCGGGATGCCTGCAATGCCGCGGTCTCCCGCTGCTGCCTCTGAGGCTGGTCCCAATATTAGCAACCTCTGCGGTGCCGCGCGCAGCCCGTGTGCCCGGAGCCTCCTTCGCCTGCCCGCCTGGCCCTGCCCGAGACGAAGCTGCTGCGGTGGCAGCGCTAGGACCCAGCGGCGCAGGGCGGGCGGAGGGAGCGGTGGCCGGTGGGGCCGAGGGGCTGCGACTCCGGCGACCGCGCTCGCACACCTGGCGCTGGGGCCACGCCTCTGCCCGGCTGCCGCCGCCGGGCTGCGCCTCCCGCCCCTCACGCCTGCCTGCAGCCGAAGCTTCAGAGGAACCGTGGGTGGGGGTGGGGTGCGTTTAGACCTTCATGAAAATAGAAGGTGCGTTTTCTACCTGAAACGGAACCGCAGCAGGAAACGCGCTGGAAAGCTGTTCTCTGCCGTCCCCGTGCAGCCGCAGGTGACTGCAGCTGCCGGCGAGCTTGGCCCAGACCCAGCGCGCAGTGCAGGGGACGTGGGTGGTGTGGGGCCGCTTGCAGTTCCCGCAGGACCAGCAGCCTGCGGGGGCGGTGGAGGTGGGGTTGTGAGCAGCCTTTTGTCTTTTTCCCGGGGTGGGGATGTGGAGGTGAGCTGGAGCCCGGAGCGAGCGGAGAGTGGTGGTCGAGTCTGAGTTGCACGGGCTGTGGTGGGGTGTGAGGGCTTGTTCACGTCCCCGTTTTCACTTTTAAAGCAGTCCGACCTTGCTAGATGAGGAAAAAAGGGCAGCAGAGAGTCGATAGGGCAGTGGTAATGCAGAGTAGTACAGCACTGTTCTGGGTTGGGGCAGCCCCAGCAGGACACCCTGTGGGATGGGTTGCAGGCTCTGGACCTTGTCTGGACCCCGAGGAGCACCAAGACTGAGGCTGTCCACGGAGAGGGAGGCAGGTGTCAGGTCCAGGCTGCGTCAGAGGGGAAAAACGTGATAGTGTGCATTTTAAAAAACATAAATGAAGGTTAAAAAATTTATTTCCGGAGTGTTGCACTTGAAAACATGTTCTTGGTAGTGTATCTTGCTTTTCAGCACCTCACTGGGGTAGGGCTGCCTCTTTAAGGGGCCGTTTTTTTTAAGGCTTGCTTGAGAGCCTAGAAAACTTGTGTGGTTCTCTTCCATTCAGCTGATCATATCCTAAGCACACTCAGGCTGCTGAGACAGGCAGCCTGGGACCTCGGTACAGGCTCGGGAGTGGTGACCCGGAGCCTGGGGAGGGCTCTAGGGGTGCGCTGGAGCTGTGCCAAGGAGAAAGCAGTGACAACTCCTTAATGTGCCCCTGTCTCTCTATTCGTATGTGTATACATGAAATATTAAGATGCCTCTGGTATTTTCTCTTGGTATGACAGGGTAGAAGAAATTCACATGCATTCAGTCATTAATTCAGCAACCTGTTAGTCGGTTGTAGTGGCTGGGCCAGCCTGGGATTAATGGTCTGTTTGTGGGGGAGGGATTCCCACCAGCCCTGGAGCTGATCACCAACAGATCTGGAGACCCCGAGAGAGAGGGAGGCTTGGTGTGGTCACGTTCCTGAGGTGGTGTGGACCTGGACCTGGTTTCTTGTTGTCCCAGGATGATACGGGGCATCATAAGACCATGTGAAGCCCAGAAGACACATCCTGTTGTGGGACTGGTGGCTCCAGTGAAAGAACAGGGAAGTAACTCTAGTCACTGACCTCCTTGTCCTGTGTGGTTCCATCAGTGCACCTTCCTTCTGAGCTGAGGCTGTCTTGGTTTATCTGTTAGGAAGAGGGACAGGCCCCTGTGAGTCTCTGATGAGGGCCATAAGTTTTAATTTTGGGCACAATCCCATCATTTCCTTCTTCCCTCTGTTCCTTCTCTCCCTTCATCTCCTGTTGGCCGTGAAAGGCTCAAGGGTCACTGCAGAGCAGCCTTCTCCTGAGCGGAGCTGGCTCCTGCACCTTTGGTCTGCATGGTGCTTACTTGTGTTTGCAGGGTTAACTGAGGGCAGGCCTGCTGGAAGCACTCCCTGGGTACCAGCTCTGCCCGGCTCAAGGCCTGCGCAAGGTGATAGAGTTCATCGTGGACACGATGGTACCAGGAATGATAAGGATTCCTCTCTGGCTGGGTGGGATCCCGCGAGTGGGTTGCCAGGTCTACTTGACCTCGCAGTACTGGCGCTCCCTGGGCGTGGGAGAGAGCTGTGACTCACGCTCCGTGTTCTGGCCCTCGCTCGCTGAGGTGACCTCATGAAAATCAGGGCTGTTTTCTGGAGGTCGGTGTCTTCAAGGAGCTGCAGAGACACAGTGGGTGGTTTGAAGTGGCGAAACCTTATCAGGGCCCGCAGATCCTTCTGTCCTGTGTGGACAGCTCCTCAGAGGCCTGGCCCAGGTATCTGCTTCTGACTTGCCTTCCCCAGCCTGAAGGGCACTGCCCACACCCTGAACACCATCTGCTTCTCATGCCCACGCCACAGGGCCGCTGTAGTTACCTGGTTATTCGTGCTTCCTGTTACAGCAGTCCCCTCTTGTCTACAGTTTCAGTTACCTGTACCCATCTGTGGTCTCAAAAGATTAGGTGGAGAATCCCAGAAATAATTCGTAAGCTTTAAGTGACTTCAGTGAAAATATATATTGGAAATGTTCTGTCTTATTAGTTATTGTTGTAAATCTCTTACTGTGCCCAATTTGTAAGTTAAAGTTTATGATAGATATGCATATGTAGGAAAAATGTATATATAAAGGGTTTGGTGCTCTCAGCGGCAGAAGGCATGCAAGGAAGGAATGTACCACGCACAGATAAGGGATCACTGCTGTACTTGTGAGTGGCTTACAGTGCTGGGCCTAGCTGGGGCTTATCCATCTATATCCTTAATAAGTGGGGTGCTGCTTTTCTTATAGTAGTTGCGCAGTAATAGTTTATTGGATGAATAGATGAATGCATTTGAATTTCAGCTGTCTTAATACAGGAAAGACCAATATAGACATCTTAATACTTTCCAAATTATGTTTTCAGTAATTTTAGAGCTTACCTATGTGCAAATGACATAGAAATCACAAACACATGGAACAAAAAATGAAAGCAAATGCAAGATGTGTATTGCAGTTAAGGAAATAGGCCTAAAGTCTGATTGCTTTGGACAAGTTATGTAAGCTTCTGAAATACCAGTTTTCCCATTTGCACCCGAGGGATTAAAACATTGTGATGCCTAGTGTTGTCCTTAAGACTGAGTAAGAGAAGGCCTCTCATTTGGCAAAGCCTGAATGCTTAAGTCGTGTAGCAATTACCATCGTTATTGTTGCTGTTGTCCTCAGTATTTACACAGTAGCCTGTTAAATGGTTTTGTGAAGTCATGTTCCTGGTCAGACTGGTGGGCACTGCTGGCCAACACTCATTAGTTCTCAGAACTGCCTCACGCTTAGGAAACACGAAAAGGTCGTCTCCCCTCTTAGAGGATGCAAGTATTTTTAGTTTTATGATCAAACTTCTTTTCACTGACTTGGTAAGTTAGATTGTTCAGATCTCAGTGGGG
The DNA here is from genome assembly GCA_004027295.1 of Dolichotis patagonum. NCBI lineage: Eukaryota > Metazoa > Chordata > Mammalia > Rodentia > Caviidae > Dolichotis > Dolichotis patagonum. Next base: position 18,732 of record PVJX010010585.1, read on the forward strand.
GCAAAATATTTTCCAAATTTCGTGTTAGAATGAGAACAGGAGGTGAGTTAAACTCCTTATGCTAATATCACAATGTGTATAACTTAGATTGTGGTGTGCTTTTGGGAGCTAAGAGATTCATGTGTAATCAGATGCTTAATAGTAATAATAGTCACAGGTTTGATTCTCTGATTTGAAACCTGAGTTAGGTAAAATGAAATAAAATGATTTCATCAAAAAGAGGGCACGTCTTGTGTGGAAGGAATCTCATGGAAATGTTGCCTGTATCTTCCCATTTGTTCTCTAAGTCATTGATTGGCTTGATGTAGATGCATCTTTCATGATATAGTCAGAGGTTATTAGAGTCAAATTGTAATTTTTATTTATAGTTTCCCAGGTACTATCATGTTCTATTAAAATCATTAAAATCAATACATTTGCATTTTCAGATACATATTCTGGAAACCATATGCGTGAAATAATTTGTAGTGTTTTATGCTTATCCAAGAATTGGGAATGCTTTTTTTTTTTTTTAGAAGAAATAGTTCTTTTTTTTTTTTTTTTGCATGATCTTGGAGCAGAGTTTCCTCCTGAGTTAATTCTTTTCTTAGATTTATGTAGTTCATGTCTTCATTTGATTATAGCACAGTCTATTTTGTGACAGTTGCAAAATTAATTGCTTAAAAATCCACATAAGTGCTTTTTTATTAGTCACATGAGACTGACTATAGAGCGGTGTTATCCTAAGGTTTCGCTAAACTCTTAAATGTAAGTAAATTTTTTTCAATATTCGAAGATATTTCTTAGAAGAGCTCGGTGTTAGGTATACACTGATACAAGCTCCACACAAAGATTAATGCTTTAATTTATAGCAAAAATGCCAAAATGGCTGAGTACAAGAAATATTAGCAGTACTCTGAATATATTGTGGGATAATCATCTTAAAACAACAATATAAAGCTGCTATTGTGTGGCCATAAAATCCTGGATTTATGCCAGCTTAGGTGTAGTTATTCTTAATGAGGTAAGCAAAGGGAGAGTGGAATAAGAGCAGATGATTAGGTTTTGATTTGGGGATATGGTATTCCATGCCTCTTTTAAATCAATGTTGTTTTGGGGGCTAGGATATTTTTCCCTCCAGAATATGATGCTATCTTAATTGCTTAACTATCTCCTTGAGGTTTAGATAAGTGCAACAAAAAATCAATAAAAACAAAAAGTATTTTTGTATCAATATAAGATAGATGGAGTTTGAAAAATCAAGCAAAGATATTCAGGGTGTGTGTGGGCTAGTTTAGTTTTTCAGTAGGAGCTCAATAAAGTTACGCAACCAGAGGTGGGTAATTTCTGTATAAAGCAATCAAGGCTGTAGTTAGCACTTCATACTCTTATTCTGAGAGACACAAGCCTGCTCTTTGACAGGAACTTTGTATGATCTGTGCCTGTGTACAGTTTTTTGTTGTTTAAACAACAGATGTTTATTTCTCAGTATTCTTAAAGGAAGTCCAAGGTGAAGATGCCCAAACACAAATCCTTAATTTGGTATTTATAAGGTGGAAGTAACCCACCCACATCCCAAATCTCTAATTTTTCCACTAAAGTCTATCTTATACTGATATTCTTTTATTAAGATACGTACATTGGCTGATCAGTCACTTTAAGCATGTCTGTGTGGATTCTAGTTTTTGTTGTTATTTCAGTCATGTTGGTAAATTTGTGGGCCTTGCAATGCTGCCCAGGTCAGCCTCGAACTCCAGGGCTGAAGCCATCCTCCTGCTTTACTGGCCCAAGTGGCTGGGAGTACAGGCACCTAGACTGGGCCTGGTTCATGTTGGTAAATATGTTGGTGTCCAGATGCAATTTAGCTGACAGATCAGTTCTTTGGGACTACAGTTTCTAAAAGGAAAGACACTTCATTATCTTGTATGAAGTTACCTGTGGGGGGCACTGGGCCCAGCTCCTTCTCTATCCTCCACAGGACACTGGGGCTCTAGGATGCGCTCTGTGCTCTAACTTCTCCTTGCCTTCTGATGTTTGGTCGCAGGCATTCTGGAATTTATCAGTATAGCAGTGGGCCTGGTCAGCATTCGCGGTGTGGACAGTGGACTCTACCTCGGGATGAATGAGAAGGGCGAGCTGTACGGATCAGTAAGTACTGGGAGACGCTTTGCCGGTTTCCACGTCCTGTGTTTCGTTTGAGCTGCATTTCTCTAGATTAAAAAGAGCTAGAAATGAAGCAGCAAAGTGCGTGTCAGTTTTTACTTTTTGAGGTAAGCTATTTCATTTTTATTAATAGATCATCCACTCTGCATTTCACTGGACTGAAGTTGCTAAGCAAATGCTTTGTATGCCAAAGGATCTTCATTATCAAGAAAATAAAAATTCACAAGTGTGAAAATTCCCATCTTGTATTGAATGGGAGTTATTTTTGAAATGAATTGAAATGATCTAAGCTTTGCCAAGCATTGTAATTAAAACTAGAAATAGACCATGCAGTGAGTCTAAATCCTTTCTCTGAAAGACATGAGATTTTAATTACCCAGGGGGAGATGGAAATTATTGTCAGATAGCTTGTATGTGAGCAAGAATATAACAACATTGTAATTATTCGCAAGTTTAGGAGATTTTTTCCCTCTAGTTTCACTTTCTATGATGTGACTACTGGGCTGGAAGGTCCTGGGGAGGGGCAGTGAGGCAGGATTTATTATACCCTGCCAGGTGCCAGGCCTTGTGCTAGGTGCCGGGTGTCTCTGTGAATGCAGGGAGGGGACTCACTTTACATCCAGGAATCTCTGCTCTTCCCAGCAGTGTCCAAACCAGTGCACTGCGCGCAAGCAGGGCTTTAAGTTGAGCTAAATGTGTGAGTGTAAACAATAGACTGTTTGTTACTATAGACTAACTGGAGTTTCAACATTAAAACTGCAGTCAAATTAACCTATGATTTTTCATTGTAATTATTGACAGTCCAATGCAAATTTAATCTATGCTATCTAAAATATGAGAACTTTGATAAGAGCCTACAGAAGGTTAAAAATTAAGCGACTCTCAGATTGGAAAAAGTTCTGGAGTCCACAGTTGACAGAAATGAAAGGCAAAAATATTTCTAGATGTACTGCTTTTCTATTCACAGTCTAGTTAAAAATATTTTCGTACATATGTGTAATCCAGAGATACTATAAATAAGGTATAGTTTTACTAAAATATTGCAGAGGACATGAAATTATGGCCTGTGTAATTTGAATATAACACACTTTTTAATGACACATGATGTGATTTTTCTATCTTGGTAAAAATGTAAACTATAGTTATATATATATATATATATATATATATATGCATTTATTTCTTTAGAGTGCTTCTTAAAGAGAACACATTGTTTAAAAACATGTTTCTTAAGTATAAAGTTGACCTTAGCTTTTTAAACACAGCTCTGGTTTTAGGTGAAGTTATTTATTTCCTGAATGACTTTTGTCAGCATTTTCTAGGTGTGAAGAAAGGTGTATAAGATCTAACATATGTGGAGGAAACTTTCAAACATAAATAATGTAAAATGATGTTGTTTTTCATGCCCTCTGTTTTTTCGCTTTTATATGTGGGATGTGGCGTTAATTAAGTTGATCTCTTTTGTGTGTAGAGCAGAAGTTCTTCCTCAATTGAGTGAAAGCACTGGTTTATCACAGTGGTCTCCAGACTTTCCTCATCGCATATCCCCACCAATATCTCCATATGTGCATATTAAATTATCTTAAGTTACACATAAAATACAGGTCACATGTATTGTATCATTTTACAAAACATTTTTGAAGGGTGTGCTAAGAAAGTGAACCCAAGGGGAAGCCGTGCTGTGTCCCTTGCTTGTCCAAGCTCCACCTTGTGCGCCTTTGTGGAATATTCTCTGCAGCTGAGGGGTGCTCAGCTGTCACCTGAAGTCATCAGCGTGATTCAGATGCCTGCGGTTTCTCAGGTGACCGGGAGAGTACAGCCCATTTCTGTGCAGCCGAGTTGCCTGTGGGTTGTTGGCGGGGCTCAGCCTCCGCTCCATGTCTGGGTTATGTGGCTGACTCCTGAGCATCCGTCCTCTCTGGCAGCTGCCCACCGGTCTGGGTATGGCTCAGTTCAGAACAAAGTGCTTGGAGCAGAGTGCGTCGTACCCTCAATGTAGAGCAGTGAGCACCAGTGACCATATCATGGAGCGGCATCCGGAAGTGGGGAGCTGAGGGTGCGTGTTGTCTGGGGAGCCAGGCTGCCGTTTCCGTTCCTGTGACTCCTGATGGCCTCCAGCGGAGCTTTTTGAATACGCCAAGGGTGTGGGGTTGAGGTGCGCTTTCACCTGCCCTGCTGAGTGGCCATATTACCAGCTGACAGTGCTCCAGTCCCAGAATCTCAGCTATGCAAAGGAAGGAGTCCAAGAGAAGACATTTCTTATTTGTGCACTTGAGAAACACAGACCTTTTCCTATGACGAGTGTCTTAGATTTGGAAATTGCGCTGAGTGTGCCAGGAGAGACCTTGTGATTTCCTGCAGTGTTTCCCAGCATCTTCATCTCTAGTCCGTTCTCCATCCTGCTGGCAGAGTTTCCTTCACTGCCCACGCGAGTGCCAGTCCCTCACATACTCACCAGGAAGGACAGTGCCCAGATACTGAGGCGGAGCGTGCAGTGCTTTTCATGAGCCACTTTACCGGGACCTGCATTGCTGATGTAGTTCCATTCTAGTTGCTGTTCTCCACGTGTGCCATACAGTCTCACTTGTACTTGTGGTCAGGTTAATTCTGCTCTCTGAGGTGCCTTTCTCTGCCCTTCTCTGCTGGATAAAAGCAGCACTCTTTACTTAATAGAGTCAATGAAAATATTACCTCTTCTGCAAATTCTTCATCATACCCTGAACTCTAGCCCCCGTTGTTGTAGTTAATATTCCTTGTGTTTTCCTCCGGGGCCCTGAATGCTTTATGTACATTAGCAACAGTACAATTTGTTGTATGGCCTGACATATTTTGGTATCCCCCAGTGAATCAGGAGGCCATGGAGCCCACTTTTAGGATTCGTGTTGCCTAACGCATGGCAGTGGCTGTTGCACATGGCAGGTGCTTGGTAAAGGCTCACTGGAGTGAAACAAATCAGAAGTTGTGGTTTGCTTCTCTTCTCTGTGTGAGCTATGTAGGCACGGGCCTTGAAGTGTCTGCACTTGTGCACTCGGGACACTAGCCGCAGGCTGACTCACAGTCTTCCTTCCCTTCCTTTGGTTTCTTGGCTGTGTCTGTGTTGTCCCTGGCATGTGTAGCCTGAAGGGGTGGAGGCTGGAGAACAGAGAGGAGGTCACGCAGCAGCAAAAGTAGGGTTGAGGTCTTATCATGAGTCTGCTACTAAGAAGGCACTGGGCCCTTGTTTTCCTGCTTCAGAGATGTGGGATGGAGCTTCCTGTTCTGGCAGGGGCTTAGGAATTATACAGTCTAGGTTTTCCAGCCTTCCCTCTCTGTGGCACCGTGCTGCTGTCTGCGCACAGTGTTCCCGCAGCGTGGTCATTTCCTCCCGTGCGGAGTGGAGGTGCCTCCCAGACAGCAGGTATCTCACCGTGGTCCGAGCGTGGAGCGGCTCCTCTGGGGCCACAATCGCATGTCTCCTACGGGCCACTCATTATGGCGACCGCGTGGCAGTGGGAACAAGGAGCATCAGATTCCTCGATTCATTGGGATGAGCCTGAGAGAAGGAAAAGGAAACAGGCAGTGACCTGTTACCAAGTCAGGTTAGCTGGGGCTTCAGCAGCCCTGTGTGACCCCATGTGATAGTTAGCACTAAGGAGAAAATACCAAGACTAATTGGCTGAAGTAAATGCCTCATTTGAAAAGAGTGCTGTAAAGCAAAAGAATCTCCTTTAAGAAGCTTGCATTTAACGAAAGGTATTTATTTGCCCTTTTCATTAAAAAACAATAGCACCAGTGGTAAATTGTAATGATGTAGGAATAGGGAATGTAGACTCTGCAAAAGTGATGCCCACAGCCAGCACCCAGCTCAGGAAGCACCAGCACCTCTGCTTGGTAGCTCTGTAGAGCACTTCCTTTAGTCTGGCTACAGTTCTTGTTGCTCTCTCCCTCTCCGGAAAGATTTGGGAGTTGCAATCTCCGCCTTTATAATCTTTCTGTCTCTGAAAGGTCAGCTGTGCGCTTTCTTTGCAGTTGGCGCACAGTAATGTTCGTTGACCCAATTACTTAACCAGGCCCGAGCCACATGCACAGAGTTCACTGCGCCTGAGCATCATGCAGTGATAGCACCGTGTACTCTGTACTTGTCCACTTAGAAAGTTCGGAAGTTTTCACAGCTGTTATCTCATTATTGGCCTACGCTCGAACAGGAGAGAGATTGAGTGACTTGGTCAATGGCTAGAACTCAGAGGGTCAGAGTGAGGAATCAAGCTTGGTTCTAGTGCCTTGGAACTGTACCTACTGTCATCTTGGACACAGATGTTTGCTTAACAGGAGCTTATGAGAGAGGGCTTAATTATGTTTCCAGGCTCATTCTAGGACCATAGTTTGTATGCATCGGTATAATCAGTAATCAAGGTGTGGTGGGTTTCAGCTGTGTTTCCAATGCACATACACTTTCTTTTAAGTGTCTTAGTACGTTAGTTGGGGCAGTAGCCTTACTGGGTAGAGGTGTATGTGTCCCAGAAGTTCCTTGCGTGGGGTTTCATGTTTGGGGCAGGTGGGAGAGCCCTGCTGAGCTGTTGCTCACAGAATTGTGGACCGTGTCCACTTCTTTAAACATAAAAAACTGAGATGGCTGATCCTTGACGTCTGTGGGGATTGGTTCCAGAAAACCCCATGGCTATAAACGTCCAGATGCTTGGGCCCGTTCTGTAAAATGGTATGTTATGCGTGTAGGTCCTGTGCACATACTTCTGTAGGTTAAAATTGTCTCTAGGTATATGATACTTGGTGCTGTGTGAATGCTGTGTAAATTGTTGTTGATAGGGAATGACAACAGGAAAAGAGTTGTGCATGTTTAGTACAGATGCAGTTTTTAAAAAGTGTGTTTTGATCCATGCTTGGTTGGATATGTGGATGCAGAACCCACAGTGTGGGAGGGGACTGACTGTATTTTAGATCCTTAGGGCCTCATATAGACTTATGTTATATTTATTATGTTATTTGAATATGAACAAACATAAAAGTGGATTAAATTCCTTATACCTGCATCTCTTTGACAACTGTAATCCAAAATATAGTTGTTTAAAGTTCACACCGAACTGTAACGCAAATAAAATCCGAATTGGCGTGATGGGTGTCAGGTGATGGATGAGTCTGGTGCCTGTAACGAGGGTCCTGCCTCGTGCCCTAGTGGCCCCAGCCGTGTCTGAGCACCACACGCCTGTCCCTCAGAGTGCCTGTGGTGACTCACTCCAGGCTCTCCTCCTGGCCTCCTCTCTGACTTCCTGTGAGACTGTTGATGTCTTCTGCCGAGATGGGCGAGGGTGCCTGTTAGTCCTGATGGTGGAAGGAGCATTGAACGTAATCTTGAGCCTCAGTGCCGCCATCTTTCTGTATCCAGGAATGCTGGGAGAATTGGTTCTAGGACCTTCCTTGGATACCAGGATCCTTGGGGTGTTCAAGTGTCTTATACAAAGTGGCGAACTATTTGCATAGAACCTACCACATGTTCCCACAATCTTCTTTTTCCTTTGTTCTTCTCCTGCCCCCATCTTGTTTTTCTCTTTCAGGTACTGGGCATTGAACCCAGGGCCTTCATGCTGAGCTACATCTCCAGGCCTTTTTAAAATTTTGAGACAGGGTCTTGCTAAGTCACTAAGCTGCCTGGGCTGGGCGCAGACTTGCAATCCTTGTTTCTGCCTCAGCCTCGCAGAGTGCTGGGGTTAAAGTATAGGCCGCTACACACGGCCTCCTGTTGATTTTAAATCCTATCTGGATTCCTTACAATATAATACAGTGTAAATGGTTGGTACACTAGGTTGTGTAGGAAATACAGACCGGAAGGACTGCATCCGTGTTCACCCCAGGTGCATTTATTTGTTTGAATATCGTTGCTGTGTGGTGAGTGGAGTCCGCAGACGCACAACCCGGGTATGGAGTGGTTTGCTGCGTGTGGTGATGAAGGAATCATCAGGAAGCTCTTGAATATTCCTAGGACCGTTGCTTTCCTTCTCTATTGCAATGGAAAGGTGAAGCGAAACATTCTTGGAGAGAAGCTATGGTTCCCCAGGCTGAGTCTTCTGTCTCCTGGAGACAGATCTGCAGGTGCTAGTGTTGGAACCGAAGGCCACGGCTGTGCAGCTCTGGGAGGAGGGAAGGTTGTTGGGGCAGGAGGGCAGCTGTGGCTGCAGCTCTCTGCAGAGCAGTCCGGGGCAACTCTTGAAGAAAGGAATGGCATTGGGTGCTCAACACCTTACCAAATGGGGAGGCACCACGGAGCTTGGTGGTCTGTTCACATCCCTTTGAGGGGAGATGCTCACTGAGTCTGTATGGAGTCTCCCAAAAATGTGATTCATGTGAGGGAAGCGAAGAGGTTCACTTAGTGAATAACCAATCTGATGTCAGGCATGCTCAGAAGTAGGCAGTTTTCCATAGATACTTTAGGTCATAGAACTTCGCCTTTTATTTCATAAGTACACAGCCAATTTTCAGAGATTTCAATAATAATTTTTAGATGACAAAAAAGGCAGCATCTCGGAAGAGCATCTCGTATATAGTTTAGTTCATTCAGTCCTATTTTATTTTATTTTATTTTATTTTATTTTATTTTATTTTAGAGACAGGGCCTCATGTAGTCCAGGCTGGCCTTGAACTTACAGCGATCCTCCTGCCTCAACTTCCCAAGTGCTTGGACTTCAGGCCTGTGCCCCCTTCCCCAGCCAGTCCTTGTATTAGAGATGAGAGTGAAATTTTAGTGGCTTCGTGACTTACTTAAGGTCACACATAGATAGCAAGTAACGAATAAGCATTAGAATGTAGATAAATTCACAGAAATCTTATTCTACACACGTCTGTCAAAAGTAGCCTCCCATTTCTGTGAATGAATTTTTTTTTCTTACCAGAATTAACCACACAATGAATGGAGTAAGATTTTAGTATTTCTTTCACAGATATGACTGTTGGAGGAATTTTTTCTTTCTAGTTACCTGGTTTTATTTAGTGGGTTATTAGTGAGTGATTCATTTGTTTCCTTTGCATTTGGATGTCTGGCCTTAGTGGAAAATCATCTTTTTAATAGTGTATTGGTTGATTTAATGTTAGTTAGGTTTACATTGTTGACCAGGGTTGCAACATGGGTTGACTGACTGTGGCACGCTTGAAACGCACTTAGTCTGACCAAATTCATAGAACCCAGATCTGTAGACTTCCTGGGTATTGAAAAGGGTTTAGTTCTTTCTTCCTTCCCTTCCTGTCTTCCTTTTCTTTTTTTATCTGGGGCTAGAACCCAGGGTCTGGCACATGCTAGACCGTGACTCTGTCACCAGCACGTACCCTCAGCCTGGGAAGGGGTTTGTTTTAATTATGAGTTGCTTCTGGGAGGCAGGAGGAGGTCACCTGGGCCCTTGGGGAGCATGCTCAAGAGCGGTCTTTCTTCAGGTGCAGAAATCCACATATGTCTTCATTACCTTCTCATTGCCCAAACACAACACCCAACCCCACAGCTCTGGGGAGGAGCAGTTTATCTTGGCTCCCAGTTGGCAGAGGTTGAGTTCATCGTGTGCTGGCTCTGGGGCAGGGAGGCATGGCAGAGGGCGTGGCCCAGCAGACTTGCTCACAGCATGGCGGACAGGAAACAGAGGGATCAAGAGGGGAGGAGAGTCACAGATCCTACTAGGTGCCTTCCCAGTGACCCACTTCCTCAGGCTGGGCTTCTCCTCTCAACATTCCATTTGGCTATAAACTCTAGGAAGTTCCACCTGCCTGTGCACGAGGCTTTGGGAAACACCTGGATACAAACCACAACGACAGGACAGATTGGCTTTCCCCTGTGACCCCGACCCTTTCTCTACCTGCCCCTCATTTCTCTCTTGCTGCCTGCCCCATGCTGCTAAGTCCTTGAGTCCGTCCCCCTCAGTCTCTGCTGGAGACAAGGCTTGAGAGAGAGACTGAGGAAACCGGGGGTAGCTGCTTAGGAAGTGTCCATTTCCTACAGTGAGAGCTCTGGGTTTGTAAGGACTCAGTTATGTTAGCTTCCCAAAGCACTGGCAATACTTAAACCGAAGTTTTGCAAACAGCTGGTGCTTACTAAACATGGAATGGATGAATGGATTGTCGGTGGGGTCCCAAAGCACTTGTTTCTTTCCTTCTGCTTTTGGCAGACAATACTTGTAAGTGCCTAATGCATCAGTGCCTAAGGCACTTGAGAGCTGGCAGAGAAGATGGAGAGACGTCAATGTCTGATGTTTCCGGTGGAAGGGTCGCTTCTGGATTAAAAGCTTTAGGGAGCTCCAGGTGAGTGAGAGGCGCTGGAAGTGCCTTTTGATGGCAACTACTGAATTCATGGCCACTGTACGGTGAACTCATTACTGATGCAGATTTGAAAAGAGCTGTGGGTTTGTGTGGCAGCTGTCTCATTTCTGTGGCTTCCGGGCAGGGTGAGCTCTGCTTCCCTGAGTCATGAGCCCTGGCACCGGTAGACAGTCCCTCTGGTGCGGAAGTTGAGGACGCAGAGTACGACTAACCAGGAGACTGCAGTGTCAGGGAGGAGACTGCACCAGCCCGCCACATCCCAGTCTTCCTGCTTCTCCAGCTCCCACGCCCGCCCGACCTCACCAAGAAAGGAGCTCCTCATCCCCCTGCTGTGCACTTCTCCAGCAGTGCTACCTGTCCAGCGGGATGGTCCCCGAGCTGCCCCTCCAGGGGAGCCTCAGTTTATGTGAGTGCTTCTGGATCGCAGAGCACCCCCAGGTCGCTGCGCCCACACCGGAAGTGCTCTCTAGTCAGTGCACACTCACCCGTGAGCCCTCTTGTCAGACACTCTTCGCTCTTCCCAGTTCACTCACGTGCACTCTTACACCCCACAGTCACCGGCTGTGTACTTCCTCTGTCTCTCTCCCATGGCCACCCTTCCACCCACTCATTCCACACACACTCACTCTCCTTACTTGCACACTCACATGCTCCCTCTTTCTTTTTTTGTCACAGAGTCAACAAACACTATTGATCCCCAGTGCCCTGTCCTTTACCAGTGCTGGGAAAACCGTTGGTTCTCATGATTTGCACTCTGTGAGTTTGGTTACTGGCTAAAGTTTGCTTGTAACGTTACCCCAAATCCACATTTGCCTCACTCTCATGATTATTTGGGAACATGTACCGAGATGCAGAAATGTGAGGCCCCTGTGTGTGCACGCATGTCCCGAGCTGTCACGGAAGGCCCAGCTCTGTCTTGTCTCATGTCAGCCTGGAAGTGAGGTCTTTCTGGGGCTTGTTTATGTTATATATATGGGTGCCTTTTTCTCAGTGATTCTGCCGTGTGAAATGTCCCCAGCATATGGCTAATGTGCTGTCTAGTGTAACTAAAAGCACAAAAAGGCCCCGCTGTGTTTTGGGGAGCGAGTTTGCTCAAAGCCTTGTGAAGGCCTGAGGCATGCTGATGTCCACTGAGTTTGATATTAATGAATGAGTGATCTGTGTTCCATAAGATTTCTTTGATCAGAAACACACATAAGGCAAGGTTAGGTACTGATAGGTTGATAAAACTTTTATGACTAGAGCTTCACTTTCCTCCAGGAGCAGTGGTTCAGTGTTTTGGGAAATTTCATAGAACTTAACTACCTTGAATAATGAGAATCAACTGTACCCACAGATGCAAATACACTTCCTTGTGTGAGTAATCTTAGAGCTGATTCAGGAAGAACTGGCAACTTCGTTGGGGGAGTTAGACATGTAGACCAAGAATTCTAATTTGCTGCAACAAGTATTACAATAGAGCGTGTCTGAGAGGGCTCTGAGGCTTGCAGGAGGGAGATGGGGTGCAGGGGCAGCAGAGAATGTCTGGATCGTCCACAGAGGAGACGGAGGCTCAGGCAGGTATTCTTAGGAGAGGGAGGCTCCCCTGGGGGAGCGAAGCTGTGCCGCGGCCCTGAGGAGCTGGTGCTGCCGGAAGTACCCGATTGATCCTGTCTGCTTCTGTTAATCCCAGAGGCTACCGGAGGCTTCTGTGTGGACACTTGTGGGCCCTCCCTACCTGCATCATCAGCTATTGGGAGGTCACCACTGCGTTACTCTATGACTTGACCTGGGAGATGTCTTTGAGCCCCACTAAAAAGTGGAGCCCACTGGAGCTGAGTAGGAATCCCTGCCCGGGTGACCTCTGCAGTGGCCTGGCCGCACTGGCGTCCCTGTGTCCCCTACACCAAGGGCTGACTTGATCTTGTGTGGAAGCATCATTTGTCAACCACTGGCCTGGTGCATGTCAGCAGCATTGTGACACTGGCTGAGAAGAAGCCTGTGCTCCCCACACTTCTGTTCGGAGCTTACCCCCAGGATTGAAAAGCTGGGTGTGAAGTGGGAGAGGTGCACTGGGAGCTGTCTTCCTTCCTGCTTTCTGTAAAGGCTTATTATCCTGGTGTAAGTTGATTCCCCCCTTAATCTTTTCTTTTTTTTGCAATTCTTAATTGAAATCCCCATTAAAGTTTGCTTTTGCTTTGTAACGAAGTGCCCAAAGCTCAATGCCAGATTCCAAGAACAGACCTGCCAAGGTCATACCAAGGTCATCTTCTCCTGATGGTGCGTAATGCGATTGCTTTGCTGTAGCACTGAATTATTTTCACCTGTGTAGCTGCCATATTGTGCTGAACTTTCATTCTCCTGTAATTTGCTGATGCTCTAGTTTTTCTCTGTTCTCTCTCCTTTTCTTTCTCTTTCTTCTTTCTTTTTTTCTTTCCACTTTCATTTTCCATATCAATCACTGTTACTTCTGTCTTGGTTGTGTGAACTTGGCTTGGATTCTTTTTCTTTCTTTCTCTGTCTTTCAAGCTGATTTTCAATTTGCCGTGTTTCGATGGGAGATTCTAGTCTGTTCTTGCCTCTGGAGCTGTGCTTGGCATTACAGCCTGGAGTCCTGGAAACACGGGGCTTTCGGATCTCAGCTCTGTCCAGCAGTTTTCTCAAGCTTTCTGAGCAGAGGCTGAGACAGAGCTGAGCAGAGCTGCTGGACAGCCCTGCTGTGAGGCCTGGGCCTCAGTGCCTTGGCTCACCTCCAGGGTCAGCAGTCTTCCTGGGTGCCCCTGGCAGTATGGAAATGCCCCATGGGGTAACCTCTGACTGTCCTGACCATGTCAGAGAGACACTGACATTTTTTCATAGAGATCTGAATTCAGATTCAGATATTATTACGTTATTTATGGCAAAATAGTGTCGGAACATAATTTTCCTACAGATGAAATTATGGTGTTTCTTGAATTATACTTTCAAATATTAACCATAAAACATATTTTATCAAGATTAACATTATGCAGTTTATTCTCAAAGGTAGGTCATTATTACCCACTGTTAGATCAATTTCTTTTACGAGGGATTTCCTTTGCTCTGTAGCTACTCTTATTTTTATTTCAGGTTTATGCATTGGTGAACTCACTGACTGTCACAGCACCCTGAATACCTGCCATTGGGATCAGTTTTTCTGGGCTATGGCACACTTTTAAAAAGGCCTGTCAGCGTTTGCATTTGGTGTCTTAGAGGGTAGGGCTAGTCGCCCCCAGTGGCCTCTGGACTAGACTCTAGTACAGGGAAGGAGACAGTTGAGTCAGTGTTGAGGAGGAGGAGGGCCACTTGTTGACGACAAGGTGGAGGTGGAGGAAGGGTTGGTCCCACCGAAGTTTGGGCTGACAGAGCCAGGAGTTGGGGTTCCCAGGGGTGGTGGAGGGGCCAGGGAGAGGGTTCATCTGTCTGGCAGCCTGGTTTAGATTTCTCTGTGGGTGCTGGATGAAGATGGGGTGCTGGAAGACACAAGCATTAGTCTGAAAAATTCAGAGTCCTGTGGAAATAAACACCCAATAAACACCTGGTGAGCCAGGGCACAGTTTCTTCCTGATGTCACGTTTTCTCTGCCTTGTAGGCACACACCCCTAAGGTTTCACTCAGATTGGAGCGTCCCACACTGTGCTATTTTCTTCCTTTTTGGTGGGACTTGATTTTTCTTCCAGTAGATCTTCTTGGGGATTTGTGATGGGGTGGGGTTTGCTGCCCAGGCAGACAGTTCATTCATGAGCCCTGGGTGCGGAGGCCAGGGTGGGAGGGAGGTGGGAAGGCCACAGAGAAGGAAGTAGTCACAGTGACAGTGGCTCCCTGCGAGAAGCCGGAAGCCCCTGGTGACGCAGTGGCTCCTTCTAACCTGTCCTGGCCTCCTTGAAATTGGGGCCTTGTGCTCTGGGGGCTCTTTCCGACCTGCTGCCCCAGCCTCTGCCGAGAGCCCAGCATGCAGCACCTTTGCTTGGGTTTCCTCCCTTGTTTGCCGACCCCTCAGCAGTTCCTTTCTTCATTTCCGCTCGGTGTGTTCTTCCGGGGTTACTGTGGGAAGCTCTGCCTTCCCACACCGAATCACTGGAGTCTCAAACTCAAAGGGATCTTTCAGGGTTAGGGGTGTGATTAGGGGACGCTCTGGGTTCCATCCTACACATGGAAAACAAACAAAAACAAAGGACCTTAGAAATCTCTTTGTCCAAATGCTTCCATTTTATAGAGAAGGAAACTGGGCCTGGGGTGTCGGCCTGCTCACCCTGCCCATGCTGGTTTCTGGAAGGTTGCCCTTTCTTTCCTAAGGAAATTCTGCGTGTCTCCCCGTTCTGTGGGTCTAAAAGATGGATCACATTTGTTACTCTTTTGATTTCTCTTTATTTCTGCATAGAAAATCCAAGCTATATTTTCCTTTTTTGGCTTCATTTCTCCAGAAAACATTTGATGATTATCATGGAACAAAGAAGTTGGATTCAGTTGTCTTTGTATGGAGTCCTTCTAGTATCCTTGCTTTCTTAATTTTACCTCAGCAATTTAACTTTTCCACTGTCTATCAGTCTGACCCTTCAGGGTCATTCTGTGTTCAGTTTTGGTGAATAATATTTTAATTTGAATTATTTGTACCTTTTGCATATCTGTGATATGCATTTTAAGTGGTTATTGAATGGTATCACTACTCTCATTAGTTAATAGTCCATGGTAACAAGTGTGGCATATGTTTTTTAAGATCGTAAAAGAAATTTGGTGAAAATTTCCTATAGATGTGTGTGGAAGAATTACATATACATTGGCTGTGCATTAACATAAGACAGAATATTGAATTTTTCAGTTTTAAATTCTGTTATATCTAGAGCAAGGTTTTATTTCCCTTGTGAGATTATGGCTCTGAAAATGTATAGAAAATTTATGAGCTAACATGATTTGCTAAACAAAGATTCATTTTTATAGGCAGCTTCTGAGGAAGGCCTCTAAATTGTTTCATTTGTCCTATTTGGCAAGGTCTGTCCTTGGCAGCTTATTTATTGTCGCATGGCTGGTGAGCGTGCAGCGATGTGTCTGTGTGTGTGCGTGTGTGTGCGTGCGCGTGCGTGCGCGTGTGTGTGCGCCTAGATTCAGGCTAGAACCTCCAGCTTTCAGTCTCTAAACGCCGAAGTAACACTTAAATGGGGAGAGGTGTTTTCTATTTTCTTTTTCCTTACTGGGTGGAGGAGGAATGGAGAGAATATAGGACTTCTCCATTTTATATATTTAATATTTTACAGAATTAAAAAGTAAATACGTGTTTAAAATGTTAATGTTCTATTTAAATTTGCTTACCAATGGACTGAGACAGGGCTTCACTGTGGTGGCCAGCCTGGCTAAAGAAGTTTTCCTGCCTCAGCCTCCTAAATGTCCGGACTGCAGGTGCCTGCCACTGTGACTGGCTTTAATGTAGTTTTTAGATGAAGCATAAAAATTGCACATATCCATGGAGCACCGTGAGTTGTTTTCATATGTGTATACGTTGTGTAATGTGTTATTATTATTGTTATTGCTTGTGGTGCTGGAAATTCAACCCAGAGCCTTGCGCAGGCCAGGCAGGCACTCCACCACTGAGCCACCTATGCCTCCAGCCCTGTGTGTGATGTTTAAAGCAGTTAAACATATGGGTATTCTTTTTTTTTGTACTGGGCATCAAACCCATGACCTTGCGCTTGCAAGGCAGGTGCTTATGCTACTGAGCTAAACCCCCAGCCCCATATCTGTGCTCTTAAACATCGTTTGTTTCTGGTGAAAACATTGAAATCCTTCTTTCTGGCTTTTTAAGCATGTAGTACATTTAGTCCTCTGCAGTCCCGGGCAGTAGCGCAGCAGGGCTCCTTCCTCCTAACCGTGCTATAGCACCTAAGACTCCTCCTCCCTCCATTTCCTGTATTTTGATGAGACAAAGTGGAAGACTGCCTCCGACTGCCTCATTGTGTTCTCATGGACCCAGATGCAGCCAATTCCATGGGGCCTGCAATTCCAGAGGGAAGAGCGATAGCCAGGAGCCGAAGTACCAAGGAAGACCCACCTGGGAGAGCGGGGGATTCACAGAGGTGCTGAGGAGCAGCGTGGCCTGGGGAAGGCGCCAGGGGGCTGGATCTAGATTGGAGCTTGTAATGAAATCAGAAGTGGTGGCTGCCTGCCTCTCCTCTGTGTGCTGCTTTCTGTCTAGTTGGGGACTTCTCTCAGGAGACCAGAGTTAACAGACCTGGCTTCTTATTAATGGTCCTTTAGTCATTGTATTTAATCACCCTGGTCCTTGCAATGACTCCCAGTAAGGCTTTCCTGCTTGGTTATTAATGAGGGAGAGAGCGTCTGGAAGAGTAGTTGTGGGTAAGGGAGGTTTAAATACCACGACTGTAACAAGCCTTAGATAGGAGAATGAGGGATTACATCGAAGTCATTAATTTAGGAAATGTTCAGGAACTTAAAATTAAGTCAGTGTCTGTGGTTACTGGTTATGCATTTAAGTATTATAATAGTTTATTTTGTGTTAATGAGTAATTTAAATAGCCTATTGAGCTGAATCAGTGAACCATTTGGATAGCGTGTTAAAGCTATACCATATTTATTAATATGGAAATCATGTTTTAAAAACAGCAGCATGATGCAAGTCTCTGTAGTAAGAACCATTACTGAGTCTTGAATTTCAAAACCACTCTGATTTCATTTTCTGAATGAGTATAGTTTGAATTGGGCATAATAATGCCCATATGAGTTACTCATTTTGAAACTGTCTAATACTTTAAATTAGCGTTTGTGTAAGTCTGTGTCTTATAACATTCTTAAGTATTCTCTGGGCTGTACTATAATTTTTACATTGTTGTCTCATACTTTGGTGTTAACAGGAGCGGTAAAAGTTTTGAAGTTTTAATTGTAGTTTTCCCACTGCTCAGAATTTGGTGATATAAAATGAAAAGAGGTTTCCATAGTTGCTAACACTCACTATATTTTGTTCCAGAGTGTGGGCTTTAGTAGATTTTTGAATTAAATCCACATTCTCCATCCAAGTCTACTGATATAATCCAACAGTTCAAAGATAGGTGTGCCATAAACAGCTAGAGTTAAATAATCTAAAACATTTAAATCATGGAAATACAATAAAATAAGAATTGATCACTTTATAGTGGAATACCCCATAAACTGTCTGCACTGGAAACATGTGGTGAGTAAAGCATCTGAGTTTCATAATTGTATGGCGTATAGTTATTTGAAGGCAGACACTCCTTTGTGCATAGGTAGGAGTACAGGTTGATGTGTTTTTGCTGTTGCAGTTTGTATCCATCTACCTATTTTTTAAGTAGAAGTAGTTTGGGGATGGAAATACTTAACATACATTCACTTCAGGTAAATATGTTATTCCTCAGAGCAGAAGTATGCTCACAGATATTAATTCTGTATATCTTGCTTCTCTGTCTAAAACAAAAATCACACAGATCAATCCAGATGAGAGGACAAAATTATTTAAAATATGTGCATGGTATAGGAATGTAACTCGGTCCTAATTTTTTAATGTTCAATTTTTATGGTATATGAGCTTATCATGGTGGCCTAATTGGTAGAATTTCAGGAGCTGAAGTATTCCACTGGTTTTGTGATTTGATGTCTGCACAATCTCATAGAACTGGTATACAGCCCTCCTGCGGGTGAGACCGTTGAACTCCTAGCCATCAGGAAGAGCCCTGGCTGTGGATGACATTGTTTTATAGTCAGAGAATTCACTCTGTTATCGGGGCTGCCTGGGAGGCTGTGTGTATAAATGGTGCTGAAGGAGGCTCCTAGGCAAGCAGAGCTGTATTCACTGAGCAGGGAAAGCAGCGGTTCCATTTTTCAGCTAACTTTTAAAAAAGAGTTGTTTATATATATATATATATATATAATTTTATAAAAAAGTGGACAATAAGCACCTTAAACCAAAACCAAATTTGTGTTGTGTCTTTAGGCCCTAATCCACTTGTCGCCGTAGAATTTTGTTCATGTTGTCTATTTTCTTTCCCTCGCTACACCTTCCGCTTGCGAAATGAGTAGTGTATTTTTCTTAAATTATATTTTGGGATAAATACCAGAGGCAGCACTTGTGACTCGAGCGTCCTGAGCAAGGCCTGTGAGGTTGAGCCCATGGCTTGCAGGACAGCTGCCCCTTGGGAGCAGCACGTGGGTGTCACAGAGGAGCCGGGCTGCAGGAGCCGCAGGGCGTAGTCCCTGGAAAGTGGAATTGGAAAGGGTCCTGTCCTCGCCGAGGCTGGTGGCAGCTTGAGTAGTGCTCCTGGACAGCTGCTGCTTTAGTGGTTTCTGTATTGTGATAGCAAGACCAGGACTAATCGTCTCCCATCTGGGCCTTGCTGCCTGCCCCCCGAGTGTTTGACAGGAAAATCACATGAATGGCTTTCTAGGGTGCTTTCCTCAGAGGTTATGTAAACATAGCAGCAACCACACCATGGTTTAGAAGGGCTTCCCCTTGTCTAGCACCACCCTCTGATTGCCTCTTTATCACAATCCTGTCTTAAGATGCTTGCTACAGGTGGAATATCCTGTATTCAAAATGCTTGGGACAAGAAGTGTTTTGGATTTCAGAATGTTTTGAACCTCGGAATATTTGCATAGATGTTAACCACCCTAATTAAAAATTCAAAACTGTTTGGGCACCAATATGACATCCTGAAAGTTCTAGAATGTGGAACATTTTGGATTTTGGATTAGGAGTGCCCAACCCATACTCAGCTGTTTTCATGAGGGAGGAGGCTTCTGAGACAGCCAGGGTGACCGAGTCCCAGGGGTGAGGTGGAGTTGGGTGTGAGGACGCTTCTGGGCACACCTGGGCTGGCTGGCTGGGGCTCCCTGCGTGCATGGCCACTCTGCTCAGGGACACTTAGCAGCCAAGAAAATACAACTCTGCCTACCTCGTGGCTCCAAAAGGAGGAGGAATTGTTCTACATTTTAAAAAGAGATCAATTTGTTGATGTTTGGCAGGCAATATGATTTCCTACTGAGAAAAAGAAAGCTTATTTTGAATCAGTTTTTTCCTGTCCTTTGTAGAACAGAAGAAGGTTCAGCATCCCATTTCATACTTTGGTCCATTTTATTAATAAAAAAAGTACATAATTTGTTTAGAAAATTTACTTAATTACAGCAAACTGAAACCAGCCCTTGTTAGCTGGAATAGTCATGCCTGTGAGCAGACTACTTATTATGCAGATGGAAGTAAAGACTAAAATAGCTGTTAATGGCTTTAGCACACTCTTTATTTCATGGGTTTCAATAGAGTGACAAGTATTCACACTTAGGCTTAGTGCAGGAGGGTTTACATTTCCAAAAGATGGCCCCTCTAGAGTCACCTGCAGCGGGAGATGAAGGGTTGCCTCACCCTGCACCCCCAGCCCTGCAGGCTTGCTTTTCCCGAGCCCACCCCCAGGCAGCAGTCCAGCTGTGGATGGAGCCATGCTGCTGCTGTGGAGCCGTGGGTAGCTGCTCTCTTTCTGCAGTTAGTTCATTTTGTCTCTCCAAACCCAGCATCAACCCTTGGAAGTTTTCCCATCATTTTTAGCTTTACCTAATGTTTTTGTTTCCCTCTCTTGCGTCTTCTGTAGCAGAACTTTGTCAATGAGATAACAGATCATTGAAAATCTGGGGCCATGGTGTAAGACACTTGCCTAGCGTAGGTGAGGCCCTGGGTTTCATTCCCAGTGTGAAAAGCCAAAGCAACAGTGCAACAAAATAAAACAGTACAGCAGCAGCAACTGTCACTTGTTCAGTGCTGTCAGCCCCAGGGAAAAGCACTTCTGAGGGACAGGGACCCTCAGCAACCAGGGAGCATGGCTGAACCCTTGGGTTAGGAAAGAGACACACAGAGGCTGGTCTCGCCTGGGGCTGTAGATTTATGGCATCATCTCCGTTCTCCTCACCTGCACTCTCTTCACTTACTCCCCAGTTGGAGGTGGATGTGCTCTACCAAACCGCTCTCGGGGAGTTCAGTATGTTGTGCTCTCAGCTCTCCAGATGTAAAAAGGGAATCTTACTTTGGTGATGGACGATACCTGCTGTCTGCTGTCTGGTCTGGGTGACAGACAAGAATGTCCAGTGCTCTTATATCGATTATAGTCCTCCCTCAGGGTCTACAGAGCATGGGTTCTGGGGCCACCCCCCCCAGATGCACCCATGCTCAAGTGCTTGGTATGAAATGATGTAGTATTTCCAGCAAACCCCACACATCCACTCGTAAATGCCACATCATCTCAAGGTAACTTGTAATACCAGTGAAATGTAAATCCATGGGTATGAGGTGGTTGTGCTGGATTGTTGTGAGAATGAGGAGGAAAAAGCCTGCACATGTTCAGTACCGATGCAACTTTTAGTCCTATTATTTTCAACCTGCAGTTGGTTGAATCCATGAATGTAGACCCTGTAGGTAGAGAATTAAAAAAAATCGTGTAAGGTGTGGGGTGGACAAGAACAAAATTATTATTTTTAATTTTAGTATTTACTTTTTTTTAAAGTGCCATCTAGGGAAGCACAGTTTATAGAAGTTTCGGGGGAGCGATGCTAAGAGCCGACAGTCCAGGCAGCCCTACTGCCTTGCTTCTCTGGGGCCCAGCTCCGGTGCACAGGTGTCCGCCCGGACTGCCGCTATGGCCCTGGGATGTGATGTGTTCGCTAGCTCTGGTCCTGAGTCACACCACCGCAGGAGCTCTCGAGGGGCTCAGGTGGGACCCCACCTTTTGTAGTGCTTAGGCGGAGGAGAAGACGGTTACGAGGACAGGGACCTTTTTCTGCTCTAGGGTACAGGAAGAAGTAGAGGTTTCTTCTTGGGCTCTGTGTACCTCAGCACGTAGCTTTTTGAGTTAGGGACTCTTCTATCTAAATTCAAGGAAATAGGATGACCAGTGTATGTTTTTTTTTTTTTTTTAATTTCTGTGCATCGAGAAAGACTCACTTAGGGTGATAAAAAGCATTGTAGCCATCTCTCCCTGTCCACAGGTTGTGTATCTGCAGATTCAACCATGAATAAAAAAAAAACTACATCTGTATGGTACAATTGTCTTGCCATTAATCTCTTAACAACCATATGTATAGCATTTTATTACACATTAAAGATCACTTAGAAATGATTTAAATTTCATGAGCAGATATGCGTAGATTTTATGCAAAATATTATGCCATTTTGCAAAATGGACTTGAGCATCCATGGGTTTCGTTACGAGGCAGGGAGGCGTCTTGAAACCGAACCCTTGAAAATAACAAAGGGTGACTCTGTTCGAATGTGGACAGAGACTTATCTTCTTCAGCATTCTCCCAGTGGCTGTTAGAGATGGCTGTTTTGAGAATTTCTGGATTGGAATCATAAAGGCAGAGGCTCAGAAATCTGCATTTTGAGGAAGTATCTCCCAGTGAAGCTTGAAACACTGTTAGTAATGAACATGGCTGCTTAAAGGCCAGAAATGCCTGATGTCATGTGTAGAGCTGCAGATGTTGGTCATGAAGCAAGGACTTCACAAGAAATATTCTTGAGTTGAGGCAGTGGTCTGAGAGCCTTTGGCTTCTGCAAAGTGCTCCCTCCCAGGATGGCCTCTGTCTAATTGTAGTAGTAAAAATAGAAATGACCTTGTGTGTTAGTTGTCCTTTGAGTATGATAATTGGCACAGGGAAGAATTTCGCTAGGAAATGTTTAGAGTGTTTTGTGTTTTAGCCATTGTGAATAAGAAAATTGGAATGTCGTTAAATTGATAGAGTCATGCAGTTTTTGGCAAAATGCATTGATTGGTTAAAATAGGCTTTCAAAAAAATCAGTATTTTCTCATCAGGGTTATAATGGTTGAACAACCCTAATCTGGAAATCTGAAATCTGAAGTGTCCCAAAACTGAAAAATTTTTTGAGCACCAGCCTGATATTCCAAATGAGAAATCATTCCACGTCATAAAACTTTTCATGAGAAAATATTGCCTCCATATATAGATGCATTTGAAATGTAAATGGATGTTTAGACTTGGGCCTCATCCCCAATATATACTACTGTGTTTATGCAAATATTACAAAACCTGAAAAAAAAACCCCAAAACATTCTAGTCCCAAGAATTTTGGATGAGTTACCTTGGACTGTGTAACAGTAAAATATCGCTTTTAATATGGAAAGTAGCTAATTTTGCAGCGTATTTATTTGTTTGTTTGTTTGTGTTTTAACAGGACAAACTAACCCAAGAATGTGTATTCAGAGAACAGTTTGAAGAAAATTGGTATAACACGTACTCATCAAACCTATATAAGCACGTGGACACCGGAAGGCGCTACTATGTTGCATTAAATAAAGACGGGACTCCAAGAGAAGGGACCAGGACTAAACGGCATCAGAAATTCACACATTTTTTACCTAGACCAGTGGACCCAGACAAAGTACCTGAACTATATAAGGATATTCTAAGCCAAAGTTGACAAAGACAATTTCTTCACTTGAGCCCTTAACAAAGTAACCACTATAAATGGTTTCACGCGGTGGGTTCTTATTGATTAGCTGTGTCATCACCTCGGCCCCACTGTTGCCAAACTTTGTCGCATGCATAATGTATGGTGGAAGCTTGGATGAGAACACGCTGATTTCGTTCTGCACTTAGAGGCTGGTTCTCCTGGAGGGCTGCCCGGGCCATTGCTGGATTTCCTGTGGAAGAAGGGGGAGAGGGACTGAGTGAGAGGTGGGAGTGTGAGTGGGTGAGTGGCAGGGGACACCTGAGAGAGACAAGCGAGCAGGACCGCGGCCTGATGCATGCTGGGAAATAGACACGCTTTTACATTTTTGATCAGTTGTCCTTCATCCTGTATCAGCACAGCTGCCATCCTTCGACTCATCCAGACTTCCGGCTGGTGGCCTGCGCAAGGGTACGCTGCATTTCCAAAGGCATGGAGGGTGCAGTCTCACTTAAAAGACCTTCTCAGTTAATTCTTACTGGTATCATCCCAGTGAATTTAAAGCAAAGACCTCTTAGAAAACATAAAAAGAAGAAAGAAAAAAAAGAAAAAAGAAAAAAAAGGAAAGAAAAAAGAAAGAAAAAAAGAAAAAAAAAGAAAAAAGTTAAATTTATTTATAGAAATTCCAAAGGCAACATTTTATTTATTTTATATATTTATTTATTATATAGAGTTTATTTTTAATGAAATATGTACAGGCCAGATAGGCATTTTGGAAGCTTTAGGCTGTGTAAGCATTAAGTGGTGAAGTCTGCTATGAATCTGTGGTAAATTCATGCAAGTAGGTAGAATGGTGCATGGATAGGAGACATTCTAATGACCCTAATGTACTAAAGGCGACAATCTATTTTGTGCCCGTATCATTGTAAACTTATGCACATTGCTCATGACACTGAGTATTCGCTCTTCAGACTGCTTGTTTCATAGCTTATCCCAGAGGATTAAAGATAAACTGGGTCTCAACCTTTTATTCTGTGTCTGTAATTTTCCTCTCTCAGAAGTGGCTCCATCACTGTAACTTCGTGGTTGGGGACTAGGAGGGTTGGTTTATGTCTTACTTATTTAAACCTATTGCAGAATATACCAAAGCAGCACATACGATGCTCTTTATTTTAGCCCACCTCTTGCTGTAAGGTCAGACATTTACTGATCTTGCAAAGGGAAGAAACAACAACAAAAAAGCTTACCTGGCACAGACTTTTAAAAAAGTGAGTCAAATTAACAGGATCATTTTTGTAAGCTTTTTAATTGTGCACTTAGCTGTCAAGTGTGAAATTACACAACACCATGGGGCCACCGTAATATCTGTCAGAGAACCGCTTTCAGTGTGAACTCTCGTGGCTGGTGGTAGCAATCTTCAAGTAGATCCTGCAACCTGAATCCAATAAGGCTTCATCAGTAATGACAATGAGGTGGGGAGTGTTCTATTTTTGACTGCATTTAGTTTTTGAAATGGTCTTCCCAAGCACTGAATTTTTTCAGAGAGGAAGTTGCTATATAGAATATCCTTACATGGCTTTTATAACATTTTATGCTGAAAAGCATAAGAATACATATGTCTTTGGTAGCAATAATTTTAGAACTTGCCTTTGGGCAAGGGAGACTGTTTCTTACTATCTACTAAGGTGAAAAAAGCCAAATTCTTAATATTTAAGAAAAAAGGAATTTATAGCTAATTCTTATACACATTTTTTAAAAAAACCAGTTACATTGGGAAATTGAGAATGACAGTTAAGAAATGTGTTGGGATTTATGTAACTAATTTATAATTAGTGTCCTGACATTGTTCTGCTTGGATGCACATTCTCTAGGAAAAGCAAAGATGCGTCCCTGGCGAGCTGGAAGGAGGAGCGTGTGTCTCTGTCGTGAGCACACACACGTAGCCTCCTGCCGTCTGAGCTGGAGGGCGCAGCGCTGCCCTCCCGCTGGTGTGCACTGAGGGGGAAGTAAGTCTGCTGCGCTGAGCTGGGAAGCCTCACGGACAGGGAACAGAAGCACTGTAAAATACCTGCTTTTTCATGAAGATAGAAATGCTCATTTATGTTCTTGGGGTTCGTTCCCTTTTACTTCCTAAACAGAAACTGCATTTAATTCTGAGAAGTAGTAGTATTTATTGTTTAACATTTTGCTGCTGCTAAAATGTGCATATATTCAGGCGTTAGCTTTTCCAAAAGGCATTACTTTATTTTTGCTGAAAAAGATTAACCATTGGATCATGGGGAAGAATCAAGTTTCTAGGATGTCATAGGTATATTTAGCCCTGCCGAAATTGATTTTAGAAGCCAGCCAAAAGTAATCTTAAAGTAGCATGAGAATGCAGTTAATCTGCCTAAAAGAAAGAAAAAGAATTGTGAAAAGGAAAAGCATCTCTATGCATTCCTAGAAAATGCTACTTTAGTGTCTACTTTTGGAGTTATTTTGTTCTGGTATTTTTTTTTTTTTAAGGAAAGGAAAATGTTATATACTTTTGGCAATTGCTACAATAAACTGTAATGGTCTGTAAATAAATAAATATTGACTTACGCAGTTTATGTAAATAAGTGTTCTGGGAGAGTGGGTGGCCCAGGGCTCAGTGGTCAGCAGGCCTTGTCCCGCCTGGCGGAAGCGCGGCCCTCGCTGCTGTTTGTCCCCCGCCGCCTGCAGCCCTGGCTTCTGTGGAGTGGGGGTTCCACCGTCACACGCAGATGCTCCAGTGGCTGAACCACGACCTTCCTGGTGCCAGCACTTGGCCCGGGGCTCAAAGCCTCTCCTGGCCCAGGCTGAGCCGCCTTCCCGGCTGTCACGCAGATGTCCCCGGCAGTGCTGCAGGGTCCGTGCCAGGCCCGTGCTGGGGACCCTGCCTGGCCAGGTCCTGCTTGTGGCTAACAGGTGGCGTCCGCGGATGGCATTTGCGTTCTAGTTCATCTCACTAACACCACCAGTCGTGTTATTGGCCTCATATGTGTAAGTGTGTGTAAACACAGAGGATTATGTTCTATGTGTAAATACAGACTTGTGAACACTGTTTCTCACTGGATACGCGTGTGGGAGCTGCTGCCGGTTCCGTGCCTGCGTGACCCGGCAGAACGTTAAGACACGCTCCTTGCTCGTACAGCTGTGCGCGTGTCCAGGCGCCGTGGGCGGCGGGGCGGGGCGGGGGAAGGACGGGCCGGCCAGGCGTGTTCTCCGTGAGCGCTGGGGGAAGAAGCAGGCAGCCTCCCGGGTGAAGGCCTGGGAGCCCGCGGTGGCCAGTGGAGCGCCGCGTGGACCAGGGCGCCCTGTGAGAGGCCAGATTCCGTTTCCTGCGTCACTTGACCTTGAAATGTGCCAAGTTTAGCTCCACGGTGCTTGGTCACTTACACAAAAGGCGATGACCTGGCGGGGATTGGGGAATATTCCAGATGGGTTCCAAAGGCATCAGCCCCGCTGGTGTGTGTGTGTGTGCGCGCGTGTCCGTGTGGCCTGCGCACTAATAAAATACCCACATGTGCTGGAGACGGTTCACAGTTTTAAATTGCCGTTTTACTTCTTCTTCTTCTTCTTCTTCTTCTTCTTCTTCTTCTTCTTCTTCTTCTTCTTCTTCTTCTTCTTCTTCTTCTTCTTGTACTGGGACTCGAACTGGGGACCTTGTGCTTGCCAGGCAGATGCTGTGCTGCTGAGCTACCTCCCCGGCCCCTTTATGTCTTTATTTGTCTTGTGCCTCTAGTTGCCCATAGGTTGTTAGGAAAGATTTTGATGCACTCTTTTCTTCAATAGAAAAGAGTGTGCAGAGATAATAGAGTCTTCCCTGTTTCTTTGGGGAGAAAGTGAAAATGCATGTTATTTACTGTGTTTTCTTTTTCTTGCTGTGGGAGAATCAAGTTGCTTGACACACATCTGGCTCTGGGTTGGACCGTCTGAGGCCTCTTTGCTATCTTGGATAATATAAAAGAAACAATTCTCATAATTTTCATTGTTTTCCAACACTATTGCATCTTATATCCTGGAAAACACTTAAACTTTAATTTAAAAAAAATGGGATTACTGGGTATCTGAAAAACCCTTGGGAAATTATACTTGGAACTGTGTTGTCTCCCCCTGCCCCTTTCTCAAAATCTTTTATGTGGTTTTGGTTATGATTCCTATTGACAAGCGTGGATTTGGCCAGGAAAACTTGAAGCCAGGAGCTAAGGAGTTAAATGAAGTTGTATACAGAAAACATCCAGAGTAGAACCACTCTGGTCTGGCGAAGAGTAAGTATTATCCATAATGCTCCTGGTCCACCTTGGAGAACTGACTCTTAAAACCATACATGCAGGCTTTTTTTAAGCCATTTTATGGGATGTTGCAAAACATTCTGTAAACTCCACCTGTCTGTTGCCTTTGGCTTCTAGTGTCTGCCTATAGCTTGTGAGATTTATTTTTCTTACTGCTAATAAGAGGACCTTTCCGAGGCTGGGTGGAGAATAGTGTGTAGCTGCTCTGTATGTAGAAGCAATACTCCAAGTGTCCCTCTACCCTGCAGTTGACTAAATGCTTTTCCCCCAGCCGTACCCTTCATATTTTCCTTTTGATCACTTCTCCTTTCATTACATTATGTGGAGCTGGCCCTGGTGGTGATGGAGAAGACAGGTACGGTCACTGAGCACCCACCGGTGTAAACAAATACAGGACGTGGGATGTGCCATCATGATGAGCACGGGCACAGGGAAGGTGCCCTGCTGTGGAAAGTGGGTTGCACACCATCCAGATGTTGTAGGTTGATTTCTATGATTTCTATGACTCACAGAGGGGTGTTGGTTCATAAATATGCTGGGAACCACAGTCTGAGCCAGACCAGCTCTGTTGGCCTGGACTTACCTGGGTCCTCATTCAGAACGCTCATTTCTTCCTCTTGGTTTCCGGCCAGAAGAAGCTGACCCTACTAGCATTAGGTGGTATTACTCATTCTAATTTCCCCCTCACATTTGCCTCATGACGCAGACAGAATCTGTCCCCAAATAACAACAAAAAGAGGCAAATGAAAGATGTGAAAATATAGCATAATCTTTAAAATATACAGTTTTTTCTTTAAATAAATATGTATTGAGCAATGGCTGTGTGACAGGAAATAGTACTGGGGATATAGTAGCACGTGTGAGCACACACACACACACACACACACAGTGAAACGCACAGTATTTTGACCTTGTTACTTAAACAGCCAGCTGAATTCTATCTTAATGATTGTATAGACTCATGGTACCCACTGAAGACATGGATGGAGGGGATGCTAAGATGATAAGGCAGTTAAGAGAAGTGATTTTCCATGAACTTCAGCGTCCTTCAACTATGTATTTAATTTACTGTAATGCGGAAGAACTGAGGAACAGCCCTGCTCAATTCCTATTATTTTAAGTGGGACAACATTTGTCTGCCGTACTAGGGAATGAACTTGGGGCCTTCATACTTGACTATGCCAAGCCCCTTATTTTTTATTTTGTCTTGGTAAGTTGCTAAGTTTCCTTGTAGGGCTTGAAATTATGGTCATCTGCTTCAGCCTTTTGTAAGAATGTACCCCAAGCTCATCGTGGATGGCATTTTAGGTGGGTGTCCTCAAATTTAATGATAGAGGTTGTTCTAGTAGCTGGGCTTCTTTCTGGCAGTTAGAGAGTATCTTCAGAAATCCACACAAGGCAGGCCACCCTGTTCCTCACCCTCCCCTGGTAGGGAAAAGACAAGGGAATTCCAAACAATCATCAAGTGGAGATTTGTGATGTCCTTTGAGGACATGAGACTTATTGAACTCACTAGACTAAAAACTGATGACATGTGATCCATCCCTCATTGTAAACGTAGCGTTAACACTGGAGAAACAAAATGGAACATCTTGGTTAGACAGATAAACTCTTCATTTTGTTTGTCTTCACCAGAATTATAAATCTGTAGTTAATTAGCTTCGACTTCCTCGTGGCTTACTTTGATTTTCTTTTCTAGGTATAGGGGTACTATGATTTCTGGCCCTCTGGGTCTCCCCATCCCTATCCCCCATTTAAAGGGTAGGCACAGTTAGAAGCCTGTTACAGAATAAGCAGAACTGAGACTATGATAGATGGACTTTACAATTTCCCCAGAAGAGTTTTATGCTCTTAAATTTGGCTTAGGAAATGAGAGCTAATCGAATGAGGAGCTTTCAAAAAAAGGCATATTGGCAAGAAAAGAAACTTCCCCAGCTTCCATGATTGACCCTGGTAGGGTAGAGATGAAAAGCTAAATATTTCTGCCATAAACCTGGCCCTGAAATGCCATCGAGAGATAGGTGAGAGTTATAGATGACTATTGGGTAAGTGGACACAAAATTAGAAATCAGGACATTTTTTCTGGTCATTTACTTCCAAGAAGCAACTTAAATTTTGTAGCAACTCTTGTGTACCCATATAAATGCTTCCTGCCGCTTCTTGGAATATTTCTTACACGAGCAGGCTGAATCCAATTCTCATTTCAGAGCCTTTCTTTTGTTCCAGATCTGCAATGCTTATCCTAATCAAACACAGATTATTGAGTGGATGAGTTATACTTACCATACTTCCTGTAAAGTACTTAAATTAGCCATCTTGAAAATACAGTGAAAATACTGTGATATTCTGTGCTCCATATTCATATGCCCCAAATCTCTTCTGCATCCCTTGTGTTCGTAAATGGGTTTCAAATCCATCAGTGCCAAATGGCCAAAGTTTATCTCATATTAATTGTTTTGTGTCCTAATAGGCTGGTTTCAATAGACATTTGGGTTGCATAATTTTTTTGAACATTAGAAGTTTAGCTTTCAGGAAAATTAAAAATATAATGCAAATAAAAATATTATTCTTGTATCTTGGATAGTATAAGTTATTCTTTTTTTGCAGTCAATTTGATTTTTTTAAACTTTTGAAAATTGGCCAACAATCTAATTTTATTTTTAGGTAAACCCATGATATTCCAACATGTCTATAATATCCAGTGTATGATTTAAACCCTCACCAAAATTCAAGGAAGGGAGATTTTTATGAAAACTTATTAGTTTATTGAGAAAGAAAATGTTGGTATACACTGTGTTCCAGGAGTATGAAAGTAGAAATAACTATTAAAATCTGCTTACATGTAAAATTAAATACATTGACCCATTTTGCTTATTCCTGCTTTTCGGGGAAACTTTATGAACCATCAAAAGCTTTTTTTTTTTCTTGTATCTCTTATGGAAAACATCAATTCTGCATAGGAAAAGGGCCTAGTGTGTAGTTTATGCAGAGTACCATCTCTCTAAATGATGGACTCAGGTCATTTGGAAACCTTCTTTTTGGTTACCATTCAACCAAGTGCCTAAAATTGTTCCCAGAGAGATTCTTTCCTGGTTTGACTTTGAATTAAAAAAAGTGTCTCTGAAAAACGAACCACATATAAAACCAATGTGAAGTAATGTACCTTTTTGGCATGCTTTGTAATGATTAGTTCTATATTTTTAGTTTGGAACAGCAGTTAAATTTCAGAATTCCTGTGTGACTGTTTTTGTCTCAGAAACATGTGACAGCTTGTCATGAAGCTATCTTATTTGGGAGCCACACCCAGTGGTTCTGAACACACTCAACAAACTATATTAAGGAGCATGTGAGAAATGTATGAACACTTTATAAATACATTTGATTAGTTACTGCTCTCTAGAAAGGGGCTTTGTACTACTTAGTATACAAGTATAATGGAAATTGTGTGAGTACAGAAAGGAACACAGTCCAGAAAAGTACCTTCTCCTACCAGCCAGACTAGAAGACCTTGAAATGTCCAGAGCAGTGGGCGAGTGCACAGAAGGCCCTTGCCTCTGTTGTAGGAAACAGTCATAGACGAAGCATGGTTTCAGTCTCACCTAAGATATTTTAAAAGCAAAACTAGAAATGATCAAACTACTTTTTTCTGATACCAGGACTTGAACTCAGCATCTCTCTACTGAGCTATATCCCCAGTCCCAATCACACTACTTTTTAAGTTACTTAACTTCATTGCAAAATAAAGCTTTGTAATTTTTATAGCAATAAAATATATTTAGCACACAGGAATTACACACAAACATATAATGTGTACAAAGAGCAGGAAAATACAACTCTTAACAAGGAGAAAAAAAACCCAAGAACATGAATTATAGCTATAAAGATGTAGCTTTATAAAGCCATAAAGATGAGTAGAAACATTATAAGTATATACCACATTTTAAAAAAGTTATGAAAGTTACAAGAAAGATTCAAATTGAATTCAAATTTTCATCTCAAATTCCAGAGATGAAAACTAAGTGTGAGACAATAATACACTAGAAGAGATTAATTTCAATTTAGATATTGCAAGAGAAAGCATGAATGCTCTAAAAATTATAGCAATTAAGACTATCTATAAAGAAAGAGAAAGAAATTTAAAAGATCAAAA
The DNA here is from genome assembly GCA_004027295.1 of Dolichotis patagonum. Classification (NCBI taxonomy): domain Eukaryota; kingdom Metazoa; phylum Chordata; class Mammalia; order Rodentia; family Caviidae; genus Dolichotis; species Dolichotis patagonum. The sequence continues at coordinate 50,014 of PVJX010010585.1, forward strand.
CATTAGCAAGTTTTGCGTCAACTTCAAGCAGTTTAATATATTTGTAATTGGAGTCTGAAGTTCCCAAAAAGTGGTAAGGTTGGGAGAGGCAAAAATACTTGAGTAAATGCTGGCCAAAAACATCTCTAAGTTTGATAAAACTTTAAATATATAGATTCAAGATGCTCAATGAACTTCAAGGATAAGGAACATAAAAAACTTATGCTGTAGCACAAAATAATCAAATCGGTAACAACCAGTTGTAAGAGACAAATTTTAAAAGCAGCCAGTTTAAAAAGCACATGTTATATACAAGGGAGTAAAGTTAAGGATGACAGCAGACTTCTTAGAGGAACAGTGTAAGGAATAAAGCAGTGGAGGAACAGCTCCAAACTGCTGAAAGAACAAAGCAGTCAAGTTAGAATTACATACTTTGTAGAACTATGCAATACAGTGGTGCCTCAGTTCACCAATGCTTTTGTTTGTGAACAATTTTGTTTGCAAACAAGCATTTGCCAAAATTTTGTTTTTGTTTGTGAACTCTGCATCAGGTGACAAACATGACTGCTGTCATCTTTCCTGCATGAACACAAGTGTGGCCATGTTGGAATGAATTAAGTTTGTGAACTGAGGTACCACTGTATTTTAAGAGCACAGGTGGAGAGTTTTTCTGATATATAAATATGCAAATTTTTTGAAAAATATGAGCTATCAATACCAAAGCTCACTTAAAAAAACAACAAAAGTCAAAAACTAGATAACATAAGTAGCCTTATTTTTGTTAAAGGAATTGAATTATTTTTTAGTGCTGAGAGTTGGATCCAGGGCCTTATGCTTGGCAGGCAAGTGCTCTACTACTGAGCTATATACCTAGAACTAAGAAATTGAATTACTAGTTATAAATCTTTCTAAAAAGTTCTAAGCTTAGAAAGTATTGCTATAAAGTATACCAAAATTTAAGAAAAAAAATTTCTATTTTAAGGCAAACTCAGAATATTGAAGACAAAGAACTACTTTCTTTAGTTACTTATTAAGGTTTGTTTTTGAGACAGGGTCTTGCGATGCAGTTCAGGCTGGCCTTGGTCTCACTATGGAGCCCTGGCTGGCCTTGACCTGGATTATAGGTGTGTTTGCATCACAACCAGTTAGAAGGAACTACTTAAAACTTACTTTAGAAATGAAACCAGAGAAAGACACTGCAAAAAGAAAAAATTATAAACTGTTACTGCTTATAAACCTAGGTGTAAAATTCTATTCTTAGTTGTAGAAAATTGCATCTAAAAGATTAAAAGGAATATTATCATTTCCAAGTAGGGTTTATCCCAAGAATGCAAGGTTGATTCATAAAAATTAAGCAGTATAATTCACTATTACCAAATACATAAAAGCCATATTATCATCTCAATAAACCTAAAACAAATTTGACAAAATCCAAATCATTCCTGATAAACTCAGCAAATCAGGAATAGAAAGAAACTTCCTTGACTTGCTAGCATGTCTGTGAGTAACCTACAGTGAATACCATACTTAAGAAGGGCTAAATGCTTTAGTTTAAAACTCAGGAATAACGCCAGAATGCCCACTTTCCACTTCTATCCTCTTGTTCAGTGCAATAATGCAAGATAAAGTAATAGGACATCTGCATAAGAAAGTAAGAAGAAAATCTCTGGGGGGACAGATACCATGATCATCTATGTAGAACACTCGATCAAATCTACGTAAATACTTAAAGAGTATTTAAGCAAGGTTTCTGGATTCCAAAGCAATATACAAAAATGACTTTGTATTTCTACATTTATTGATGAATAATCAGATATTGATGTGAAAAATCCTTTAATAGAATAAAGACATGAAATATTTAGGAATAAACATTTTTTAGGGCCAAAGATGTTTAATACATTAAAAATATCATGTTCATGTGTTTTTGTGATGTCAGTTTCCCCCAGACTGATACATGGGTCCCAGACAATCCTAGTCAGGATCTCATAAACATTTAAAAATGTTGCTATTTTTCTTTACAAGTTAATAATTTACATGGGAGTTTACACTACATGGATTCAGCATTTGGTATAAGGCTGCACTAAGATTGTGTGGTATTTGTACATGATGCAACTGATACAGACTTAAATCTGGAATGAAAACCTCTCAGAACTCAAGAAAATGAAAAACAGTTAAAAAATATGTCAAAGATTTGAGCAGACACTTCACAAAAAGTATACACAAGGCAAATAAGCACATGAAAGGATGTTCAATATCACTGCTGAGTGGGGAAATGCAAAGTAAAACCATCATGAAAAATTTCACACATATTAAAAGGCTAAAGTTTAAAACGTTGACAACGGCTCATGTTAGTGAAGAGTTGGAGGAACTGAAACTCTCAAACACAGCTGACAGGAATGGAAAACCACACTACATTTTTTTTGTGAAACATTTTTAGTTTCTTTAAATCTTCAACATAAGCCTACTGTGTTCAGTTGTTACTTTTGTATATGTGCCCAAGAGAATTAAAAGCAAGTGTCCATACAAAGACATGTGGTTTTATCTGTAAATAGACCCAAACTGTGAAAGCTCAATATGTGCACTCCCAGGGAATGAACAGTAAGGAGTAATGAACTACTGAATCTCAAAATAATTGTGCTCGATGAAAGAGTCTAGACCAAAGAGACGTATACACACCTTTACATCCACTTAAGCATCATTACAGAAAGCTGAGCCCAATGTAGGTTTCTAGAAAAGTCCATGCTTACTGGGGAATGAGTAGGACAGGCAGAGGGGGGACAGCTCTCTCAGGGTAATGGGGAGACTTTGGGAGCAATTGAATGATAAAGATCTCGATTTATGGCAAGCTTACCAAATTATATGCTTGCTGGCAGTTTTGGTTGATGCTGATTGGACCAGGATAACAAATTAGAAAATGTGATATAAGCTATGGGGAAGCAATATCAACCTTCCTGTGCGCTCATGACCATGAGATAACGGATGCTGGTTTAAGCCCTGTTCATCTCCCTTTTCTTACAACTACAGCCTGATGTTTTTCATCGAGGAAGAGTCCCTCCAGTTTGCTAAGGAGTGGGCAAAAGAGGAATTCAGAAGAACAACTGTATTAGAATATTCACCTCTGTTTGCCATTTTTAAAAACCCACCTATATGGACTGGAGGAAAGAGACAGATGAATCTGGGTTCAGGAGAAGATATTTCCCAACAACTAAGGCTGAAAGAGTTCTTCACTAGGATTTTCAATCCAATTTCTGCCTGGGAAACCGTCTCCTTCGTGGGAGAAAGGAGTCTGACTTGTAATGCGTAATAAAGAAGATGTGGGAGCAAAGAAACAAAAACGACAAAAACCCAGGAACATCGAGTCATACAAGTAACATTGAAAAAGAGTGTATTTGATGTGTTTTTAAATGATTAGCTTTGTATTTTTAGTTCTGGACCGCAGTTAAGCTTCAAAATTCTTGGTTGGCTGTTTTTATCTCAGAAACACGTGGCTGACCGTAGGGAGGTTAAATCGGGAGCCACGCCCCCTGGTTCTATAATAAGTGCCATGGGACAAGTGTGCGGACGAATTATAAACTCCTTCGATTGCTACTGGTCTCTTTCAGGGGCTGAGCAATGGAATGAAGAATTCAGACATATGTGGCAAAGTCGGTGGGCAGTGAGAGGGCAGAATCGACACAACATGTAAGGCGGTTACTTGGTTCCTATCCTTAGGACTGTAGGACTTTATTTTTAAGGTCAAGACCATAGGGTTATAAATTACAGTCCAAAACAAAGATTCAGTCTTTGCTTTCAATAACCGGACATATGACCTTTTTATTTGGAGGGCAGGAAGCAAATTGGCATTGATTTGCCTCCATAAAAGCCAGGCCATTTTACGCCCTGCAGAGTAGCATTGTGGCCAAATTAAGTAGAACCAACTAGACTTTAGCATCACCCAGCCATCTCTGCTCCTTCACTGTACTTAAAACGGGAGAATGGAGCCCATTAAAATACTCAGCATTTGTCCTGGAGCTGGTTCTTTTGGGCAGTGATACTTCACGAAGAATACTGATTTGCATTTTCCACGGATGCTTATAGATAAAGAACATTGAAACTCTGATCTATTAAGAATAGTGGAAGTTACACTATAGCGTCTTTCTTCTGTCATTCTTCACCAGGTGGTTTAGTACAGAATTTAAACACCTGGACACTCTCAGCTCACCTACATTTGAAACTCATCTCCACAACGTCTTCTAACTTGTGACTTGGGGTAAAATTACTCCCCTCTTTGTACTTTAGCTTGGTTCTCTCTATGTCAGGATAAGTCAGTGATGATCGGTAAAGCATTTACATTTTTTTTATTTTGAAGAGAATAAAACCAAACAAAATAAAACAGAATAGAGTCAATCAAAACAAAAACAATGAACATGGTACAGGGCTTCAAAACAAGATAAAAGGAAATCAGTAAAGGCTACTGTAACGTCTCTTGCTATCTTCAAAGTAGCTGCCTACACCATTGGACATAATAAAATCAAACAAAACAGAACAGAATAAAACCAATCAAAACAAAACAATGAAAGCAACACAGGACTTCAAAGCAAGATAATAGGAAATCACCAATGGCTACTTTGAAATAGCTGTCCATGCCATCAAATATAATAAAATCAAACAAAACAAAACAAAACAGAACAAAACCAAACTAAATAGAACAATGAAAACAATACAGGGTTTCAAAACATGATACTAGATTAACAATGGCCACTGCCGTCCCTTTTTAGACATTTCCTTCCCTTTCACTTTCACAATAGCTATTGTGCATTTTGGATCCCACTGACTCCTTTAGTTTTTTATACTAAGGAGACAATATGATGTTCACCCACATGACTCTGAACCATTTTACCCATGAGCATGATCGCGAGTCATATTCATTTACCTACAAGAGCCTCGAGGTCATCTTTCTTTATGGTTGAGTAGGTTTCCATTGTATAAAAATACCATGTCTTTCTTATCCATTCTGCAGTAGGGCAGGCTGTCCCTACTCTTTTCTGGTTACTTGTCACATAGAGCATTGTTTTCTCTCCTGTGACTTTCAGTCTGAATTTTCTTTCGAGTTAAATGTGTTTCTTGTATAAAGCATATCGATGGACCCTGTCTCCTGGTCCACTCTGCCTGTGTTTCTTTTTACTGGTGAATTGAGGCTGTCTACATTAATGGCTATGGCCAACATACAGAGGCTCATCTCTGCCATGCTATTTTCCTGCTGTTAATTGCCTACTTTCCCCCTCCATTCAATTGTCTGCCCTGCTCAGTGATCCTGGAACTGTGGTCATTTTTATCTCTCTCTAGAATGTTCTTCAGTATTCTTTGTAGAGTTGGTTTGGTGGTTATGAATTCATTCAGTTGTTCTTTGTCATGTTTTTGTAATGGAGATGTTTGTCCATTAATTTAGAAAGATAGTTTTTCAGCGTACATCTATCTGGGTTGGAAGTTGTTTTCTTTTAGGACTTGATACACTTCACTCCAAGCTCTTCTTGACTTGATGGTTTGTGTTGAAAAGTCTGTCAGGATTCTGATGGGTTTTCCTTTATAGATGATCTGTTTCTTTTCTCTGACAGCTTGTAATATTCTGCTGTGCTGAATTTCTGAGCTCTTGATTGGTTGTAGATTTATTTTGGTTTTGGCTAGCTGGAGTTCTATATGCCTCACTTATCTGAATGTCACAGCCTTTTCCCACACTTGGGAAGTTCTCTGCTATTATTTCTGTAAATAGACTTTTTATGTCATTTGTGTTGATCCCTGCTTTTTTGCTGACACCTATCATTCTTAAATTATTTTTCTTTGTGTTGTCTTACAGCCATTGAATTATTTCCTGATTCCTTGTTATTTTTAAGAAATCTTTCCTTTCATGATTGCTAGCTGCAAACCTGTCTTCAAGGTCTGAAAGTCTATCTTCAGTTTCTTTCAAGCAGTTTTGCCACCTTTCAATGGAGTTTTTAATTTCCTGGATGTCTCTTTGAATCTGTTTAATGTATTCTAAATCTTTCTTATGTTGTTCTTTCAAGGGCCCCCCTTTTTGCTATGCTCCTTTAATTTTTTTTACCTATGTCTTCTTTAGAGATGCTTAGCAATTCTTTTATTATGTTTTTCATTTCTCCTTTTATCTGAGATAGTATTTTTGTTCTGATTTCTTTCATAGCTTCATAAAGTTGTCTCTTTACTTCAGTTGCCATCACTTCAGAAACTTCAGGTGTGCAATTCCTGATCTCTTCCATGTTTACATCTCCTGAACTTGCTCTGATTGGGATGGAGTCCAGAGTTTGCCTTTTGCTTCTTTGTCTTGCCATTTTCT
>PVJX010010586.1:0-56451 GCA_004027295.1 Dolichotis patagonum
TTCTGCTCCTTCTGCTCCTCCTGTTCCTCCTGCTCCCCCTGCTCCCCCTTCTCCTCCTGCTCCTTCTGCTCCTTCTGCTCCTCTTGCCTATGGATTTCCAAAGTTGCCTCTGCACTGCAGAAGCAGCCTGTTGAGTCTAGCTTTGGTACTGCATGACTAAGTCTGTTTCCAGGCAGCATAAGGAGATGTGTTTCTTGTGGGCTTCTCTATGTTTGCTGAATGAATTTTTCTTTTAAATAGAATTGCATTAATCAAAATTCCTTCCAAACTCAGACAACCTATAGGACAGCTGTTTTCATTTTCCATAGCTCATCTCCAAACCCCTTTCATACCTGAAGATTGAACATTCGTTTTCTCATAACTATGCTAAGGTGGTGGATATGATATTGAAATTCTTTCTTACTTCCAATTTTCCATTTTGAGGAATTTTCTTAGATCATCTCAATGCAAGTGTGATGAGCCCATATACAACTCTGCAATAACCACAGAGTTGCATTGAATACTCAGGGAAGTTTACTAGAAATCTAGCATATATTCACAGTTAACAACATATTGTGCTTTAAAATCATGCATATCAGCTATAAATAAAACATGCACAGAGAAGGAAAATCATGTTTAAATTGCTCATGAAATCAGTGAAGATTTATCTCTGCAGCTTTGGCCCTGGAGACAGCAGATCCTGGTGGGGCTAGTGGAGGTGAAGGGCGGTGGTGGCTGACTTGAGGTGCTAGTACAGGTCAGAAAGTCAGGGAAGCAAGCCGGGGACACTCTGGGAGGTGCTAGCTCTTGGAGAAATGCAGCAGTTACCTGCAGTGCTGCTTTCTTCTTTGGTGGCAGGAGAGAGTGACCTCAAATCATTCAAAGCTTATGATGCCACGTCCACTTTTACTACTTGATAAAACCTAGGGGTAGGGATGGGTGTGCTGCCAAGCCAGGGCCTGCCAAGAGTCTCACCTGGGACAGAAGACAGAGGGTCCCATTAGCCCAAAGTAGAGAAGGAAGACACATTCTCTCAGGAGGCTGTCAGGCAATATTACCTTCCCATGCACTTCTCGAAGCGTACCAGCTTAGCCTCCAGCGCGCACTTGGAAGGTACCCTCCCTGTGCCCTGCTCAGTGTGGTCTCCACCAATGGGACGCTGCTCCTCAGTGAGAAGCAGCCAAGGAGCGGCCTGCCCTTGCAGTTGCATTGCTGCATGGTTGAGTTGGGGGCGGGATATGACCCAGGCCACAGTATAGAACCCAATGTACGCTACGCAATAAGAACACATCTTTCAGACCTGGTTTAATCAGTAATTAAATAGGAATTTCAATATGATAGCAATAGGAATGTGTAACCACAGTCCTCATGTGCCCATTTCCCCTGATGTCAGGACTGACCCTGGGCTGATCTCCTGTCTGTGCAGGAGAAGTATCACAGTGTGTGACCACGATGGGTGTAGAAGATGAAGACAGTTTCTCGGGGATGAGACTGAGCTCAGACACTGTATTAGTCAGGGTTTTACTAGAGAGAACAGATATAACACAAGATATACAGATGTAAAAGAAACAACAAGATTGGCTTATGATGGCCAGCCACAGAGTCGGATGAGGAAGCGTGCAGAAGGCGTCTACACACTGAAGGCTGAAGGATTCAACCCAAGGTCTGGAGTTCACCTTAGTGTCTCATGCAAGTCCACACCAGCAGGCTGATGGGTCTGCAACAGAAGGGTAAAGGCTCTGAGATGGAAGGCTGAAGAATCTGTGTCCGAAAGCTGAAGAGTCTACACTGGAAGCCAGGAGATGAGGTCCAACCAAAGGCAAAGACTGGAGCTTCTCCCCAGAATGGAATGCCCATCCGCAGGGTCTCTGATTTCCTGCATTCTTTCATTCCAGGAACTGATTTTTTCGGGAGCACTTCACCTCATGTTCGCTCTCTGCCAGACCTTGAGACATTCTCAGCATTTCTGTTTCCCAGCGCATCAGTTCTCTGAGGCTCCCCAAGCCTGTCTGAATTCTTGTCCCCACTTGGGTTTCACACCTGGCTGAGGCCTCAGGTCTGCATGTCCCTGATGGGCACTGGCCGAGGCTCTATGTCGGGATCGTTGCCCCTAAATACAGCCAGATCCCGCATCTGTGCCGATGTCTCTCCCCTTGCTGACTTCTTTCAGTGCCTTCTGAATCTGAGTGGATTTTTCGATAGGGTTTCCTCACAACATCTGAGGAATTTTTGTAACACACTCAGAAAGTATGATTAATGGAATCACTTACCTCATGTTCGACCACCAAAGTTTTAAGATTATGTAAAAGTATCTTGAATTTAATGCTTGAAAAAAATATCATTTCTATAAGAAAATACAATTTGGAATATCCGATGCTATTTCCTTTCCAAAATATAAAACTTTAGAGACGCAAACGTTTGGTATCATCCCAATTAGTACATACAGTTAACTCTCCATATCCATGAGTTCTCCATCTGTGGATCCAACCAACTGTGTATTGAAAACATGCATTTAAAACTTGGCTCTGTGCTAACTCTCATGGACTCATCTTCAGGTCATTATTCTCTAATTGTGCAGTAGAACAACTGTCTATGCATCCTCTCCATCATGCTGGGCATTGTGAATATTCTAGAGACAGCAGTGTATGGCCGGAAGTATGTAGTTGATATGCAAATGTGGTACCACTTTGTGTGAGGACCTGGGCATGCTCAAACCTGTGCTGCCCTGGAGACACTGTGATGGACTGTTAAAGACTGCGTATTAGGAAGCAGAGCCTCTAGGGTAGCCAAGGAATGAGAGTAGACCCTAGAAACCTGTCTCTCATCTTATACTGAGGACAGCAAGAGGACATCGGCTATTCACCAGGAAGAAGCCCTCCCCAACGCAGCCCCCGGCACCGCAGTCTGAGAGCCAGGCCCTAGGCCAGGAAATAAATGTTTACGCTTAAACCTCTCCATTTGAGGTATTATGTTGCCAGGATTTGGATTAAGAAGTTAGGGCTCTGGATTAAGAAGTAAAACCTGGTGCTTCAGGACCATTCTAGAGAAAAGTATATTTTCCTTAATTTTCTGCCAGTTGATGCAGTGGAACAGTGAGGCTGGAATCTGGGAGGAATGCTGAAGAATTCCCTGTAAAATGCCCTCTACTAGCCGGCGCGGGTCTGGTTTGCTGTCCCCTCTGAGCCACTGCAGTGGACTCTGGCTGCTGGAAATGGGTCAGTGTGTGCTCTGCCCACCTTCGGGTAAGCAGTGTTCACACCCAGGTACTTGCTTGAGGGTTCTGCTCATCTTCACCTTCCGTCTCTGCAGCCAGGCTGCTTCCCTGGGGTGCCTGCTGGGTGCTGTCGTGCTGGGGACCAGCACCAGCCTCCCAAGGGTCCCTCATCTAGGTGAAAGCGTGGTTATGGCCATCAGCACTGATGACGTGGTTGGGTTAGAGACTTCTGGAAAGGCGGCTGGATTGTGAGGGTTAGCCAGGGGCAGCTCGGTGATGAAGGTGCTGTGGGGGCGGGCAGGGCCTGGCTGGAAGGAGCTGCTCAACCCAAGAGCGAAAGTAAACCTCTCCTCCTTTAGTTGGGGTGTTGGGCATTTCGTCCCCATAACAGGAAAGCAAAGCAGAACAATTTTTTATGTAAGTAACAAATGCTAATGACAGCAGAAACTTTCTAACTTTCTAGAGATCTATAATCCTATCCATGTCCCCAGATGGCCAATGTGTATCATAAGATACACAGGCTTTCCAGCGGACAGAACCATTGATGTAGATTATCAGTTACAATAATCTATATTAAAAGCTTTTAAAAACTTTAGCCTAATCTTGTTTATTACATAATATTTTTCAATATTCTAGACATATAATTTGTGAAAGTCACTTAATGTGTTAAACTTTGTCTTTGAAAAAGTAGCAATCAAATAAATTTTGCATTTTTAAGTTCAATGCAATTGAAAATGACGTGCACTATGAGAGCTGCTGATGCCTGTCTTCATATAGCACAGCTTCATAAAAAATAAATGCTTAGCACTGATAAATAGGGTGGTTTTTGAAATGTCAACATCAAATTTGAGCTTTGCAAACAGCTTTGACTTATTAAGGTTGGAACATGTTAATTCTCAGTTTTTATGAGGAAGTCATAGTGTTTCTCATTATTGAAGTTTAAACTCAGAGTCACGATTTTCCTATTGTTGTTTGCTTTTTAGCTCAGCTAAAAAGACATGCTTGATCTTCTGTTTTCTTCTTTTCTTCTTTTTTTCTATATTCAGTTTCTTAGTAGAATAAAAAGCTCTGGAAATTTAATGCTTTTATGATACAGAAACTTTAGTTCAAAGTTGTTTTGCTTTGTAGTATTTCCATTTCAAACCTGCTGTCTTAGTTTCTTTTCTCGTTGCTGAAACAAAATACCCTGCACCCACAGTTGAAGAAAAAGTTTGTTTTGGTTTAGAGTTCATAGAGGTTTCCGTCCATAGTCGGCTGGCTCCACAGCAGAGTAGCACGTGGCAGAGGGGCATTACAGAGGGGAAGCACTTCATGGAGTCCAGAGGACAGCAAAGGCAAGCCAAGGATGACCACAGATCTTTCTATCCCTTGTATCTCGTCCAGGCGACTCAGGGTGGGCAGCACTCACATCCTTAACCCTAGCACCCTTGAGCCTAGCATTGCACCATGATTTAATCCCAGTGTCACACATCCTAGATCCAGCCACCTCTGAAGAACCCCCACCCCCACCCCAACCCCGTGACTGCACGGGGTTTTGGGGGGGCATCCAGACACAAGCCATAATACCCACTAAGCTCCAATATGCCCTGAAGGCCAAAAATTTCACAGGAACATTATGTTTACCCTAAGGTTCTTATACTCTCATTTCACTTGTTCATTTTCTTTCATTTAACAAATGCTTTTTAAATTCTTTTTTTTTAAGTTTATACAATTTGAGATTTATATAAGTTCAAGTTACTTAAATTATTCCTAAATTGCACAATGCTGGAGCTAGTCTTCAAAAAAAAAATCAAACACATCATTCCAAGTTAATTCAATGAGTTACTTTTCTTTTCTTTTTTTTTTTTTTTGTTAAACAAATGTGTACAGCAAAAACTCCCCAGATGATGGCTTATGCCATCTGGTCACCCTGTCTGGGGCACAGAAATCTCCTTCCCCGGCAGGAGGAGTCGGGATGGGCAGGTACGTGCTAGGACTCACTTCTCACAGGTGAACTGTATGGAAAACCTTGAGTTCCCTTTGTTCTCCAGTGTGTCTTGTACAAAATATTACATTTTTAAAATACATATATACAGTTTGCACAAGTAGAAAATGGTTACAAATTACAATCAGGCTTGGCAAGATCACTCTTCCCCTCCCCGCTGACCAGGGCCAGAGGTGTGACAATCATTTCATATTTACATCTGCATTAGAAAGAGTCTGGGTTCCCGGAGACCTCGAGGAAGGGCATAAAAACAGCTCAGATGCCAATGAACCATTTATGGGAGCCGTATAGGAAACTGACGCCAGTCAGTCAGTTCATGGCTGCTCCCTGGAGGAAGACTGAAGCCTGAGAAACTTCTGCAAGCGCGCCACACACCTTGGCCCACCTGCTGCAGCCTGGGGGAGCAGGCAGAGGGGGCGGGCAGAGGAGAAGGGACGGAGTGGAGGAATGAGGGCAACCTGGGAGACCCTCAGAGCACAGGTAAGCCAGCCGCTCGTGGCAAGCCATCCTATGGCTTTGTAAAGAACCCACAGTGGAGTCCCTTTTCTTCGGAAAGGAATCATGTTCTTGGTGTTCGCAGAAAGGGGAAGAGAGGACCCGAGAGGGTGACTGGGGACGCTCAGCTTGCAGCTTTGCCTTGAGTCCCACACCCAGTCTCAACAGTGCACAGAAGACTCGAGCAGCAGCGCCGGCCGGGGTTAGAGGCTCGCGTAGTAGCTGTCCACCCACTGTGCAAGGCTTCGCTCCACCAGCAACCGGTTTATCAACACCACTTCATCTCCAGATACACTCCACCGCTGAATCAGAGGGAGGCCAGTTGGACTGTAACTTGTCAACTGGGCGAGCAGAGCTGTATTTCCCGTCATCTCGCTCACAGCTGCATCTGCTTCAGGTGGAAAGTGGTCATTATCTGACAGGAGCACCACGCTGTCCAGAAGGACTTCTGCTCCCTGGAACAGCAGGGTCACAAAGTCAGACCTGATCTACCGGAGCACATCTACTTTCACTCTTATATCCGCCGTAGTCCACGTAGCGAATCCCCACCTCCTTGGTCTCCTCATAAGAGGCCACCACCTGGGCTGCCACCAGGCCCCATGCACACCGGGCACAGTGCAGGTGACTGTGATCGCCACCGGGGTGGGTAAGGTGGGGTTCCAGGATGACAGTAGCAGAGGTACCTCTGCTGGCCCGGCTGCACAGCGCGTGGAAGGTGGGGTGTGTGTGCTGCTGCACGAACAGGTGCCTGCGTTGACTCAGATGACCACGATCACCTCCGCTGTGGTGCCCTCAGGCGGCACGAGCCAGGACGCCATCGGTAGAGAAGGCAGCGCCAGTGAAGGCAAGGGGGCGCGTGGGTACTGGTAAGGTTCACTTCCTCAAACTTCTTCCCAGTCAAGTTCAGGGTTTTGTCTACCCAATGCTGAGAGCCTTCTGTGTGGCAGATCCGGATGTTGGGGGCGCAAGGCCGGGCTGAGATGTAGATCTGGGCACCAGAGATCTGCTTTAGGGAACTCGCGTATCGGCCCTGCTTGCTAAGAGCTTTGGCACCTCAGTCCCCAGATGATGAGGTCGACCTTGGGATTGGAACTGGCCTGGCTGCTTTGTAGGTCGTCAGTCTTCCGCGCTCGCAGCAGCTCTGAGTCCACGCTATTCCCGTCGGAACCTCCCGAGTGATCTGCTTCCGCATCCATGCTCCATCCATCCTCGGTCCCCATTCTTTTTAAATTCTTAATTCATTTTAGACAGTAGGCATTGTGAGGGTCCAAAAGATACACGGTAAGTTAGCGATGGGATGCATATGCCAGGGAGGGAAACAGTTCTCAGTCTCTTCCTAGAAAAAGAGCTGAGGTGAAAAGAGTGAAAAAATTGGAGAAAATGTAAAATGTTCTTATTCTTATGGGTCGATGTTTAAGACAAAGGGAATAAAAAATTTCCTTAAAAAACAGAAATTGTGGTGTGTGATGAATGAGCTAGTGCTCTGCATATTTTCAGTTGAAAATTGACAATTATTACATTGCTTGACATTGCTGTGAAAGAATCTAATGTTAGCAAAAATCAAATGCAGGCAGTTCCTTGTCGACCAGTATTAGAATGAACCTCTGTTTTCTCACACTTGGTCCTTAGCGTTCCGCATTCTCTTACACCCCTCGCAAGGCTGTGAAGCCAAATGACACTCTGCTTTGTTTCACTGCTGACGAGACCTCAGCCCTGGTTGCTGTTCCCATGCTGCACCTGTGCTCCGCTGCGTCACCCTTGCGTTGGTCCTCAAGCCCTCCTTCAGCTTCTGCCCCTGTGGAAGCACAGGGCCAGAGGGTACCAAGTGTCCATGCCAGAAAGCTCCCTTGGGATTCATGTTGGTTGTGGAAGGAGCAGCAGTGTTAGAACAGCTTAGACTTCAGTGAAAGAGCAGTGTGGTCTGCAGTGAGAGGTTTGGGGAAAAGCCTCCCCAGACCTGCGTGGTGCCCCAGGTTTTCTGGGGTTCTCATGGCTCAGGGTTCTAGGATGGGTTCGTTCCACACTTGCATCTCCTGCCATGAGGACAGACTCACACTGCTTCCTCTATCAGTGCCAAAGAAAGGAGGCCAAAGAAGACCTTAACAGTAATGCACTTCCCCAACATTCCCACACGAGTGACATCTGCTTTGTGTCACTTCCCTGCACATTAAACATGTGTATCCAGGTCTAAAGATGGAATCGCTCGTGCTCATGCTTCTCTGCATCCGTGCAGCACCAGGACTACTTGCGTGGACTCACCTTTGTCTCTCTCCCCTGCCTTGTCTTCATGGACACTGAAGATTTGGAGATTTGTACCTCAAGATCAGCAGTGTCTCTTGGACCAGCTTTGGCCTGAGACTCTGCTCTGACTTCCTGCGTGCACAAGGTTGACCAGATGCCTCTGCAGGCTCACCATATCCATCAAGGGTCTTGTCCCAGGTTGGTGGGCGGGAGGCAGCTGGCAGGAAGCAGGATTGCAAAAGACAATTCTTTTTCTGATAATCCATGGCAAGGACTTCTCTTGAAGCATGCTGTGTGCTTTTTAGGTTTCTCTATTTTAGAATTTGGTGAGCATTAGTCTGTTGACTGCACTTAAAATCTACAACTATTCATTTAAATTTGTCCTCCAATATTTTTATTTTGAAAATTTCCAAACAAGATAAAAGTTAAAAAAGAATAGAAACAATATATACATGCTTTTCACTTCATAAAGGTAATTTTCAACACTTGAATTTCTTTCATCATTTGTAAATCATCATTTGTAAACAAATAAATTGTAAGTAGAACATGTACTCTTAAAGCTCCTAAAATGCCTTCTCTTAGGAAGGGCATTGCCATAGGAAACCACAATACCATTTACCACATCTGTAAGATCAGTACGTTAAAAAAACACTTAAGTATTTCCATTATGTTAAAATTGCCTTTTCTTAGTAATTAAACCTAAAAGCCAGCATAGTATCATGCATTGCATTTGCTTATTATGCATTTTTAGTTTCTTTTAGTGACAAAATGACAAACTGTCATTAAGAAAAAACCCCATATAAACCCACTCGGCTTGCTGTTCTGGTCAACCTAAAAACCTCTAATTCTGGAAGCTGCGTACCGGAGCAATACCATTATGAGTTCCCCACCAGCTTTGCTGTGTGTGACACCTCTGGGTGAAGGGGATGGGCACAGGACCTAGGTCATTTCCCAAGGGCTGGGCCTCTGCACGTGCAGACGTCTGAGGACAAATGCAGTGGGACCCACGGCTTGGCACTGTGCCTCTAGCCTGTGTCTGCCCCTTTGCTGTCTCAGCCCTTGGCCAGAGTCTGCTCAGCTGTGCAATTGGTCATGCTGATCTTTTAAAAACATTTTGTCCAAGACTGTAGCACAGCGTCAGCTGGCGTACCGCCCTCTGGAGATGGGATGTGTTTTCTTTTCTTTCTTATCCTGGCTGTAGCTCTTACCTCTTCAGAATCCACAAGAACGCAGGCCTCTGACGTCCTCCGGCCCCGCCTTGTCATGGAGCACAGAAGCACAAGTCCAGGCTGTCTTCAGTAAGGTGCTGCTGACAGCGCTTTGAAAATTCAGCAGCCTCTAGGACGAGGTAACTATGACAGCCTGGTCGCCCCTGTCTGTCACAAGAAGAAACAGCTTTTGGAACCGGTCAGGTGTTAGGTCATCTCAGCAAATCCACACCAACCTGCTGCTCTCTCTGTTCCTTGGGGAGCGCTGGGTCACTCTCCAACTGCTTGCAGAAGCTCCGTCGTGGATGGCAGACGCCTGAGTCCTTGCAGTATTTGGCCCGGCCTGTCTCTTAGCATGTCTGGTTTAAAGAGCCCTCTGTGGGTATCAGGAAGACGGAAGGAAGAGGTTGCGTGCAGTCAGGTTCATGTGACAACGTGCTGCTGTCAGGTGTGCTCGGGGAAGGCTGGGGTGGCAGGAGGGTACAAGGCTGCCTCAGCACACGCAAACTCTGTGCATGAAAAACTTACACCATGTGGTTGGAGTGAACTTTAGAATGCTATTTGTGAATTTTGTAGGGAAAGGGAAAGTAATACAGACAGGAATTTCTGCACTACAAAGCAGGACAGCAGAGAGGAAATATTGCTTTGAATAATGAAATTCCTCTGTCTCAGCCTGACAGCTGTTTAGCTCCGTGATCCAACTTTCCGCACTGTGTCAAGGACCTGTGTTTGAAGCAGACTGGATTGCACATTTCCTCTGCTTTCGTTTATTCCATACACATGTGCTTTCTGCCACCCTCGTGTATGTGGTTTTTCTTCTCTACAGCATCTTTTTCTACATTAGCAATGAAGTTTTATTAATTAAAAATAAGTACACCAGTTGTGCTCCACCAATTGCCGACCAATAGCTTTCCAGAGCATTGTCTTTCTCATCGTGGAGACGTTCAAGTGGTTAAAGTTAGGATCTGATTGGCCAATGAAACAGAAACTGCTTGCCACCCGGTCTGCATGTGAACGGTCTGTGTGGATCATAAACACTCCCGGCCTGTCTGAGAGAATACAAGGTGCAGTGGGCCCTGACTCTGCGGAGTCCACACCACAGCGCACCTCACTGCATTTCTCAGTGCTGCCCGGGGGACGTTAGCCCCTGGCTCCTTTGTGTCCTGGATTCTTGAGGACACGGAGGCGAGGTGTGCTGCCCAGCTCCTCTCTGCATTGGGATTGGCGAGTGGTGCCAGGACACTCTGTTCTTCATTGCCCTCCGTGATGGTCAATTTCTGCAACAGCTTTGCTGGCTAAGTTATGTCCAGAGAGCTAGCCAGGAATGCTCTCCAGGTGCTGGGTTTTTCTCTTGTAAGGCAAAGGGGAGGAACATGGTAGGATTTTAGGAAATGCTTGATTAATAAACAAATGCCCAAATGAATATGCTCATTATTTGTTCAATAGGAATTTTGTTCTAATTGTTAGTAACATTGTAATTATGCTTTATGGATTCAATTTATACTTTCAGAGATTGGATAGTATCTTGTTCTGTTGAAATGTTTCTGATGCATTTTTTTTTTTATTGTAAAGCATAGATTTCAGATTCTTCTGTGCATAGGCCTGATTTGGGAACTTATTTAAGAAATAATTGCGGAGACAGTGAAGCGGATCAGTAGAGTAATTCACCAGCTGAGTTTGCTTCTTGCTCTGTTGTTCGTACAGCGCCTCTGACTGGTCAGTGAGCACCGTCCCCTCCGCCCCCGCTGCTGCTCTCCGAACTCTCTGACCTCTCAGGTGGAGCAGCTTCCTGAAGAGCAGGGGCTTTGGGCACAGCCGAGGAGTTTGCCTCAAGACCCCTCGGGAGCCTGAACCCCACGCGTGGCACAGGCGGGCACAGTCCCTTACTGGAAGGACAGAATGGGCTGTGATTGACGCTGGGTGCTCCCTGCCCACCCCGCCGGGCTGCTGTGGTGTTAGGGGGCCTGTGACAGCTGTGACAGCAGGGGCTGCTTTTTGTCTCCAGGACTCAATCATCACGCACAGTGCAGATGGTGCCACTGACCTTGGACCCCAGGAGCCGTTCTTCCAGACCCCTTTCCAGAGCTGGCTTTCACGCTGCATCATGTGTTTGCATTTCTCCTCAGGGACTGTGATATCACCACCTTTTGACAGCTTCCCCATATGCTTTTTGTTTTGCTTGTTGTGTTTTGCAACATGATTCTGTTTTGCCTCACTCAAGGCAAATGAGAATATTCTCTGCTGTTTTCATGCCCCCTCTCCTCCCTGCACAGGAGGAGGCTTCGGAAAAGCCCGAGGGGACATCAGAAGTCTGCCAGGATGTCAGGTGGTTGACAGTTGGAAAAATGAGCCAACGTTGATTAATCCTGCAACTTGTATTTGCTTAGAATTTAAAAAGAATTTCTGTTTTAATAAAGTAACGGAGCAACAGTTCCAACTTGGGTTTTACAAACAACTTTTCAAAATGACCAAGGAAGGAGATGACCTCCTTTTGCACTCAGATGTCTCAGCGCTGGTCTTTCTAGGGGGACGGCCTCCCTGTGAGGCTGAGCTGGGCAGGAGGACACCGGCCTCCCTGTCGCTGTAGTTGCTGCTGAGGTCTGCACAAGGCTGTGTGGCGTTACCTGCCTGTGGTCTGAGCTGGCCACATTCGCTCTGCAGAACACTGCCCCAGCCACGCATGAGGGTATCTGCGGAACAAAAATCAAAGAAGGAAAGTTCCTTAGTCACCAGGAACACACGATTTAATGAAAAAGGTGGCTTCATAAGCAGATGGTGCTAAAGAAAACCTCATTCCAGGAAAATTCCACATAAAGAAAACAGAAAACTAGCGAGCCTTAGCTCTGGCGGTCCTGTGGGGCGTGGCTGTTGGAAAGACACCCAACACCCACGGGCAGAGCACTTCTGCTCCTTCACATCATCTCTCTCCTCTCTGTGAGGTCACAAAATCAGCGTGCCTCTCTCCTTGGTGGCTCATCCATCGTGATACTATAGATGGAGGTAAAATATGGATGGTTTTGTGCTTGAGGGTGCTGGAGGGCCAGTTTACACTCACAGGGCACCCTCCTCCTAAAAGCCGTCTCCTGGAGGCCTCCTGAGAGTAACACACTGTCTTTCTATAGGCAGGGTCCTAGTTCCTAAATGTTAAGCACCCGTCTAAACAGCAGCAGCTTCTGGACATTAGATTCAATGCAGAAAAATCAAGAAAAGAATAGAGATTTAAAACCATAGGTTATGAGTACTGTTCTTATACACTAGGAAAAACATCACACTAAATTCAAACGTGGATTTTCTTTTTCCTTTACACAAAGAAACAAATGAGACATCTTAAGTACCAGTAAGACCCATCGCGATAGAATGGGGCATTTTATGACTGGACAGTGAGTTAGTGAGTTACCTTCTTGGGCCACGGAGTCTCAAGTGAGCAGTGCATCTAAGTAATGCAGCCAAGGCTGACAGCCCTCAGGGGCTGTGTGGTCCGCGATCCTCAGGGAAGCTGAGGTCCCAGGCGCTGGGGCTGCAGGGTAACGGGAGATGCCCCGAGCTGTGAGACAGGAGGCTGTGGGCTGGGACTGAGCCAGGAAGGCTGAGCAAGGACCCAGCCCCCTGGCTCCTTGGGGCCGTGGCCGTGCGAATGAACGCCCTGCGTGTGACCTGGGCAGTTGTTGCTGCTCAGATCCCCGGCATGAGCGCTGCAGTGGCCCCTCACACGGCAGAGGGAGGGCTTCCCCTCATAGCCACAGGGTAAGACCCAAAGCGGCCCTGGAGCTCTCAAGCCACAGCTTTGCCCCTGCTTGGCATGTGGGCTGGGGACGTCATCTTGTCTTAATTTTATTTTCCGCAACAATCAAATGCCTGAGCTGGGCCCGGGTGTCATTGTTCCTAACCCAGTGCCTGAGCGTGGGTTCTTGCAATGCGTCCCGTGGGTTCCACGCTGGCTGCCTGCACCCCACTCTCACCACAGGCACCCAGATAAAGCCAGCGCTGGCTATCGCACCCTGGCATTTTGTTGGACAAAGGATGCAGAGCAGGAGCGCTCCCATCTCCCACCTCAGATGGGGTTAAACCGCTGCGGCAAAGCGAGCGATCTGCTCGGTCTTCACCGTGGAGACCCGAGGGGACCCTGATAAACTGAGATCTTCCCTGATCCGTGACAGGTTATTTTTAAAAGATGCAGGAGCTTGAAACTTGGAGGAGGCCCGAGGATTTGGCTCAGTGGCGTAAAGAACTTTAAGGAAGCCCTGTCAGTAGATGTCCACTGTCCAGTAGAAGGTAGCAGATTGGCAGGACTAGGTAGGAGGGCAGCTGGCTCAGAAAATGGCTAAAGTGAGGGCAGGAGATTGGCAGCTGGGAGCCCGTGAGTGGACGCAGCCCCGCGGGGGTCTGAGGGAAGCAGGGTTCCCTGGACAGCCTCCTCCCAGGCGCCGAAGAGCCAGGCTGGGGGAGGCGCGGGTGCAGCGGGCACCTCAGGGTGGCGGGGCTGTGGTCACACAGGCCGTGTCCTCTGGTTTGCTCACTCACTCACTTAGCTCCGATTGCCTGAGGGAGACACTGCTAAGCCCCAGGCTAAGAGGGAGGAATTTACCTCTGTGCTTTCATTAAAGGGTCGGAAAGGAGCATTCTGAAAAAATGATGCGCAAATCCGAGCGATTTGGGGCCACGTGGAG
This sequence comes from Dolichotis patagonum, assembly GCA_004027295.1. Taxonomy (NCBI): domain Eukaryota; kingdom Metazoa; phylum Chordata; class Mammalia; order Rodentia; family Caviidae; genus Dolichotis; species Dolichotis patagonum. Next base: position 13,789 of record PVJX010010586.1, read on the forward strand.
CAGAGGTCCGGAGAAGGGGACTCTGCTGTGTCGGCAAGCTTGGGGGAGGGGCTGCGGCTCACGGAGCGGGACAGCGCAAAGGTGAGGCAGGGACCCGCCTCACGGGAGCTGGAAATGGGGGTTCCCCTCCAAGGAGCTCCTCAAAAGCTGTGCTGCGGGAGCCTTTATAATCCTGCGGCTTTGCTTCCCTCCACCTCACGAGTGTGTCTGTCCAGTGTTCCCTGTGAACACAGCCAGCGGCACAGTTTACCGAGCAGTATCAAGCCAAACAGGAGTGAGCGTTCTGAAGATGTCTCCCACTTCCATTATTTGTCTTCAATCATCAAAGGAAAATAAACACAGATTCGCTGTTTTGCACAATCTCTGTGCAATCTCAATTTCCTGAAATGCTGTTCTCATTTGATTTCATCCCTTCATTTACTGTTTTGACAAACACAAATATCTTCTCATTGTGTGTGTTTGCAGTTGGATACATTATTTAAATTAAGGCACATTAGCATTTTATCCTGAGTTACAAACCATGTTATGAAGGCATCACTCTTCCAAAATTAAATAAAACAATCTTGGTTTGTCCTTTAGCTTGTTTGTCAGCTAATAAAAAGTAAATACCTGTAGCATCTTGTGCAGTCAAGTCTTTACATTCTGTAGCCAGAAACAGGCACATAATTTATATTTGTTCTATTTTCATAAGCAAAACACCCGGCAAGAGACCCAGTAATTAACATTCGTCCATGATTACATCTCTGCTTTTGTTTAGGGTTGGATCTCTGTCCAGGAACCCAGAGGACCTGGCTGGCCCCTCCCCACTGCAGGCCTCTTGCGCAGGTCTGATCTTCTCCAGTTATGAATTTATGTCTGAAATGTTCCATGTGTACAAAAGAGCAGATTAAAATTTTCATGTGGCTTGTGACATTGAGGTAGGATAGAGGAAATAAAGAAGGTAGGAAGGAGACAAGGAAACTCATGATTTATGAACTGTACTTTTAAGAGGACTGTGACTTCTGCACGCGGAGCCCCCCAGGGAGGTCCTGGCTGGAACGCCCAAGGCTTGGTTGTGCTTCTTGTCGTCCAGCACCACTTTATCCCGGACCTGGTTCTCCTGTTTGGTGCTGCAACGCAAGACTGCAAGAAAAACTCAGGGAGAAGCTAAAAGTGAAATGGGGACTGGGGTGGTGAGTGCTCAGTGGTGAGCAAGACTGGCACCAGCCAGATCTGGGGTATTTACTGGCCGTGGCATCTGCAGGACGGGGTGGGGCTGCTGGAGACAGGATGTGATCAGGCAGGCGTGTGAAGGAGAGAACGAAGCACCCTTCATTAAGAACAGAAGACACCAGAAGAGGTCATGGCTAGTGACCAACACTTTTTTGAGGTAAAATTAGCACAGGTCTGGGTAAGGACTTTGGGAAGTTAGCTGTCCTCGGCTGTCATGGTCTCTCACAGTTCCACAGACTGTACCTCTGGTCTCTGCTTTGGCCATCGGTGGGGGATGACACCAACCATCATGCTAAGCAGCGCTCTCATGAGTCATGAGACATAATTTACAATGTCACCAAAGGACACGTTAGTTGGGAAAAAATTAGCAAAAGATATTCAAGACTCTTATACACTGAGCACCACAAAACATTGCCAGGGACTTTAATGAGGATCTCAATAAACTGCCAGGAGCTCTGGTTTGGGAACACTGTGTTAGTACCCTCTCCTCTTGTCCCCTTCTGGTATCCAATGACATGAATGTTACTTTTGTCATCCCCCAAGTCCCTAATGCCCTATTCATTTCTTAACAGATGTCACTTTTTAGAGTGGCTTTATTTTTCACAGCAAAACTGAGAGGAAGGTGCTGGACTATGAATCTCTTTCTGGACTCTGTTATATTCCTGTGAGACATAGACAGGTGGATATATGGATATGTATTAGTTCATCAAAATCCATGTAATATTAGTATATATATCATGTATACACATGTACTCATACTGTGGTCTTCACTGATATGTCTTCAGTTCAGGTAGTGTAACTTCTGCACTGTTCCTCTCATTTTGAAATTCTTTGCATGTTTTTCATTTGAATTTCAGTACAGTGGGCTTGCTGCTGCTGCTCCAGCCATCGCATGCAGTGGTCTCTGTCTCCGGCTTCTTCACGTAGCAAACATTTTCAAGGTTTGAGTCTGTCATGGCCGGGTGCTTCTCACGGCTTCACTGCACTTCGGGGCCAAATCCTACCCACTACGTGGAAATGGAGCTGCACTTGCGGACTCATTCGGTGGCCACCTGAGTTCTTTCCACCCTTTGGCACGTATGAGTCACACTGGGAGGCTGCCTTGGTGGAGATACATTTTCACCCTCCTAGGTGTATACCGCAGGCCACCGCAGGCCACCGCAGGGCACATGGCACCTGCAGCTGCGAGCTGCCATCCTACCCCATCCCCCACTGATGACCAAGATTATTTCTCCACATCCTACTCGTGCCTCTTCTTGACTTTTAAGCAACTGTTTTATAACCATCATATTTCATTGTGCTTTTAATTTGTGTTACTTTGATTAGTACTAATGTTGAATGTCTTTTCATGGATGTATCAGTGATTTGTGTACCAACAAATATCTTTTGAATCCCTTGTCTTTTTTTTTATTTAAAGAGAAGAAAGAAAACAAAACAAAACAGAACAAAGGGTAGCAACAATACAGAATTCCAAGGAAAAAAGGAAAAGAACAACTACAAAAAAAGCCTAAGAGATTATTACTTGACAAATTACATATTGACTTCTTGGAAATAGTTGTTCAAATTATAAAGTTAAAACATGTAAAGTAGACATTCAAACAGTGAGTCTGTTAACAGCTCTGTTCCACGATCTGACAAAAAAAAAAAAACAGCAATATGGTCATCCATCTTACCCACTCAAATATACATTCAATTATATCAAAAGGGTAAAATTAAACACAACAAAACAGAACAAAGCGGATCACAAGAAAGCAATGTAAGGGACATAAATTCCCAAACAAGACAATTGGAGATATTCACTCTATCGTATTGACTCTTGTTTTCTTCCAAATAGTTGTCCATATTTTCACATACAGGGAATTCACATGAAACAACATAGTATGGAATTGATCTGAGCAGGACGAGGAGGGAGTTTCAGGTCTTCAAGACCAGACAATAGGGAAACTGAGAATGGCTGTCATACTGTCTCTCATTCTCCTCAAAACAGCTGTCCATACCTTCATGTTTGTTGAACTTAAACCAAACAAAACAAGCTAAAATCACTTTGAACAAAGAATGATAATTTTGCTGGATTATACATCATGACATTATGGAATCAGCACTGGGTACTGTAATGTCTCTTTTTCTTCAAAGTAGTTGTTCATTTCAACATGTGTTATATAGTTGGTTCATGTAACCTGTTCATAAGCTCTACATATGCATGAGTCTCTAAAATGTGTATCTATCCTTTCTGTATTAGAGGTAAAAACAAAATAAAGTAAGATAAAACAAAACAATTCCTAGAAAAGCATGAAGCAAAAAAGTCATATATAACCACAATACAAGGTGATCTACAATGGTTACCATGATGTCTCAGCAGTATATAACAACATTAATAAAAACAAAGCATTGGAGACATTATAAGACTTCAAAAGCAAGTAATAATCAAACCAGAGTGGGTATCTTAGTGAATCTTGTCATCTTTAGTGTAGTTACCTATACTCTTAGACTTGATGCTATCAATCATAACAGATTCAAATAAGATCAGTCATAATAAGACAGTATAAGTTATAAAGGGCTCAGATTAAGTTGATAGGAAATTAGGGATGATAACCATAGTATGTCCTCTTATTTTTGGGACAGCTGACCATGTCCTCAAGTCTAGCATAAGTAGACAAACTGTAACAGCACGTAATCCATCCAAGCAGAGTGATGAGAATAGTGTAAATTTTAAATCTTGTTACCCAACTAACAATATCCTCTGCCTTCCTTTTTTAGACAATTCCTCCCCTTTCACTCCCATAGGGTGCACTGCTTGTTTTGGGTCCCACTGCCTCCCTATATAGAGCATCTCAATGGACCCCAGCTCCTGATCTACTCTGCCTGTGTTTCTCTCTGTTAATATTTCAAGGCCATCTGTACTAGAGATTACAGCCAATCTTCTCTGCCTTATTTCTGCTATTCTGTTTTTCTGCCATTGGTTGTCTATTTTTCTGTTCCACTCCACTGTCTGCCCCATTCACTGAGGCTTCCCTGCCATTGTTCCTGAAATGCTCATATTCTTGTTCTCTCTCTCTCTAAAATGTCCTTCAGTATTTTTTGTAGGGTTGGATTGGTGGTCACAAATTCTCCAAGTTCCTCTTTGTCATGAAAGCATCTTGTTTCTCCATTAATTTCTAGAGAAAGTTTTGCAGGATACATCAATCTGGGCTGGAGGTTGTTCTCCTTCAGGGCTTGAATTACTTCACTCCAAGCTCTTCTTGACCTGATGGTCTGTGTCGAGAAGTCTGCCATGATTTTGATGGGTTTTCCTTTATAGGTGATCTGTTTCTTTTCTCTGATGGCTTTTAATAGTCTGTTCTTATATTGAATTTTGGGGATCTTGATTATTATGTGTCTAGGTGTAGCTCTGTTTTGGTTGTAGGTGGCTGGAGTTCTGTATGCTTCATACATCTGCATATCATTTCCTTTTTCTATGCTTGGGAAATTTTCCTTAATGATTTCTGTGAATAGCCTTTGCAATTCCTCTGTTTTGAGTCCTGCTTCTTCATTCACATGTTTTATTCTTAAGTTATAGATCCTCTTGTCATCCTCTAGCCTTCCAATTGTTACTGCTTGCTCCCTTGTTATTTTCAAGAAATCTTCCCTTTCATAATCACACATTGCAAGCCTGTGTTCAATTTTTGATAGTATATCTTTGGTTTCTTTCAAGCAGTTTTGCCAGTTTTCTATGGAGTCTTTAGTTTCCTGATAATCTCTTTGAATTTACTTCATGAATTCTAGGTTTTTCTTGTTTTCTTCATTAAACGTTTCTCTCCTTTTGCATTCCTCCATTCTTCTGTCTGTGTCTTCTTGAGAGGTGCCCAGCCTTTCTTTTATTAATCTACTTATCTCTTGTTTAATTTGAATTAATATTTCAGTTTTGATCCCGCTTACAAGGTCCTGAAGATATCTCTTTATGTCTGCTACCGCTGTGTTTGATGTTGCAAGTTTGCTGCCCTCAATCTCTTTTGTATTTACCTCTCCTGGATCAATGTTCTCAGGGTTGGGGGCTGGGTTTTTTTCTTTCTTATTTCTCCCTCTTGTCATGTTTTTGGTTCCTTCCATACAAGTGTACAGTGTAATTCCCAGCCCCTTTGCTTGTTGGTTAAGGCTCCTCTGGAGCATGCAGGCTTAGGGCTTCTGCCCTCTGCTGGCCGCTATCAGAGAGTGAAGTTCAAGCAAGCGCAGTGTGCACTGGGTCCTCTCCTCCAGGCCAGTCAACCATTGCAGGCCTTCACTGCGTCAGTGTGTGGCTGTGCTCAGGGAATTAGTTTGTAGCAACCCACTAGGTCCTGGCCAGGGGCACAGCCCAATCCAAGCAGATTCCACCAATCTGCTCGGCAAGGGGAGCAACCAACTGAAGCCACTTCCTTATGGACTTCAGGTTGTCCTGCCCAAATCCAACATGTCTTCCAGTCGGTTTCCCCTTTCCTGTGGGAAGGTCTTATTCCCATCACTCACTGCATGTTGATGCTGGTCCCTGAGAATTGTTGGGCTCCCCGACCTCCAACTTCAGCGCAGCTGCGGTGCAAATTCACGGTGCCTCTGGGTGGGTCATGTGCAGGGCCGGGTCCGGGCGAGCCGCATGCAGGGCTGTTCAGCTCCAGCTCCGGCCACTCAAGCCAGTCGCATCAGCGCAGTTCGGTCGGGCAGGAATTCAGGCGGCTCGAAGAGGGTGCCTTGCTTGCTGATCTTAGCCTCTCTAATGGTAGCCCTGGGACCTCATATTTGAGCATTTTTTTAAACTTTAGTTTCTTCCTGGGTTGAGAGAGTCCATCTCTCTGTTTGGGTCTCTCCAGGGTGTTAAATTCTGGCATTTAAGCTGTCTCTCTCAGAGAAGATCTCTCTCCTGCTACCTACCTGTCCGCGATCTTTGGAACCCCCCCTGTATAATTTTAATTGGATTAGTTTCCCTTTTTTTCAATGAATTGTAAGAGTTCTATCCTTAAATGCTGGATACTACAACTTTATCAGAAATGCAATTTGTAACTATTTTATTTTTGTATTTTTTCTTATTTGGATCATAAAGTTTGAATTTTGATAACAGTGAATATTTTTTTTTAACATTGAATTTATTTATTTTTCAATATGGTTGCTTTTGCTTTTGGAATCTAAGAAACTATTGTCTAAAAGGTCTCACTGCCTTGTTAAATGTTTTATAGTTTTAGCATTTACATTTAAATCTTTGATTCATTGTGAGTTAAATTTATATATGGTGTGAGGTAGGGGTCCAAACTCCCTCTTGATGCTGTAAATGTCCACTTGGCTGTAAACTATGTGTTATGAAGATTATTCTTCCTGATTGATGATCCTGGCTTTCAAGTCTTACTGAGTGATCTTGGTTTTTTTCCTGGATCCTGAGCTCTAATTCACTGATTTCTTGCTGTTCTTCTATTAGGTTTATTCTTAAATGTTTCCTTTGTAATTTGTTCCTTAGTCTGTTACTAATAGAACTGAGTTTGTTTCATTTTCATGTTTTTTTCCAGCTAATGTATATAAAGGTAATGATTAGGTTTTAGATAGTTCGTCATCCATAAACTTGTGGGACTTGGTTATTGGTTCTAAAAGTCATTGTAGGTCACTTTACACATGAATTCATGCTGAATCCAGTAGTGGCAGTGTCACTTCTTGCTTGGTAAAGTGATCTGCTGGAAGTGGCCTTCCTTCTCTTTTGCTTTCTTGGCTAAAGGCCCTGATTAGAACTTCCAGTACGATTTGAAACTGAGGTCAATCAGTATGATTAAGAGTCGCAGTCCTCTCTCGGGGTCTCAGTGAGGAAATTTCTCATTAAGCCTAACACCTCCGGCTGCAGCTCTTCCCTAGAAGCCATCTTTTTCTTTTTTCAGGAGGAGGGTTTCCTTCAGCAGGCAGTACCTGTGTGCCTTCCTAGCAGTGCTTTCCCTTCCTCACCATCCTGCCGCGTATCCCATATGTCCCCCAGCCCACGCGGTCCACCTGGGTCTTACTCCTTTTGTCTGTGTTCTGTACAGCCCTGAGCGTCTGTGGACCCCACGCACCAGGGCTACACGGCCCCTGTGCACCCCCCTGGCTCTCTCCTATTGCTTGTCCCTGACTTGTACCCATAACCTTGACTGTGCCCCAGCGTGCAAACGCATCCTTTCAAAGGCGCTGGAAGGTTGTCTCCTGGGATGAGCACTTCCCACTGGGATTGGAAAGAAAGGCCCAGCTCTGCCTCCCTCAGCCCTCCAGAACCTCCAGGGTCCCCCTTGGGCAGGGAGGGAGGCAGCGCTGGTCTGGCCAGGACTGAGCTGTGTTCTAAATAAATGCTGCTGGGTGGTGAGAACTCGGCTGGTCTTCAGAATTCTGGAAATGCTGATCACGACCCTGTCTCTCCCTGTCATTGCTGAGGTGTGAGGACATTCTCAGGGTCCTTGCTCTGCTGTCCCTGCTGACATGACCTTCTGAGGCTTTTGCATCTATGCTCATGAGATCCTTGGTCCCTAATTTTCTTTTCTGGAAAAGTCTCTTTGTATCTCAGTAACAGATAAAGATCTTATCATGCACTGTGAGTTCAGCTGTGTTCCATTCCCCTACTTTTGAAGAGATTTTACGGAACTGGTCCCACATGTCCATTTTTAAATGTCAGATGGAAATGCAAAGGGAAACCCTGTGTGCCTGCAGCAGTTTTTGTAGGAAGTTTTCATTAATTATAAATTCCAAATCTAGTTCCTTTAACAGAGAAGCATACTCCAGCTCATTTATTTTTTTGTAAAATCACTTTGGGTAACTTTTTATTATTCAAGTTTATACTCACATAGGCTGTCTAATTCCTTGGCATAAGATTATAATGTCTTTTTAGTAACTCCAGAATAATTAATGATACAGTATCTTCTTAGCCTGTATTGGCAATCTGTGACTTCTCATCATTTGTGTTGATATTTGCAGAAAACCAGGTTTTTGGCATAGTGTATTTTCTTAGTGTTTTTCTGATATTGTTTTCACTCATCTTTGATATTGTTTTTATTATTCATTCTCTTTTTTGCTAGGTATTGACTTGGTATGCTATTTTTTCCCCACTTTTTCCTCAGGAAACTTAAGTAATTAATGTAAAACTATTTTTTGGTATGAAAGCCATGAGGCACACGTTTAGAGCCATACACTGCCTTCTAAAAGCTACTTTAACTATATCTCACAAATTTTGGTGTGTTGTTGTCATTTCTGCTTGCTTCTAGTTTCCTTAGTCATTATCTGTGACTCGATTGCTGTTAAGTTTATCTTCTAGTTTCCAAACGTGAGGCATTGGTGGGTCAGGTGGGAAGGTGAGTGGCCTGTCCCGCTCCTGGAAAGTCACTCTGCGAATGCGGCCTCCTGAGCTGGTGGCCCAGGTGCACTTGGAAAGCCCTTGCGTCTCTTGGTTGGAGTGTTCCTGGGATCGCAAGGTTCCCCCAGGAAACCTAGGCAAGGAGCGACACGTCAGGAAATCAGCACCAAAATCAACCGTCAAAACTCAGAGGAGTCAGGAGCCCTGGGGGGACGCTGTTTCCCAGCAGCTGGGTCTGCAGCGCGTCGTCAGGCACGAAGCTTTTGAAGGAGGAGAGGCCAGCCCGGGGATCCGGGTCTCAGGTTTGGCACACGGTGAGAGCAAAGGCGGCTGCTTCCTGTATTTCCCTGCCCCTCCCTTAGCTTTCAGAATCAGAATCTTTGACAAGGGCCTGACCTGTTGCCCCCAAGTGTGACGGAGGAGGAAGGGTGCTGGAGGGACGGGTAACTGGAGACACTGGCTTTCCGAATTGAGGTGCATCACACTCGCCTGTTCATGCTGGGGTCTCGGCCCAGAGGTGCTGATGTGGGCAGGAGCTGGCCTGCGAGCTTGGCTCGGCTCTGCCCCGGCCGTGGTGTGCGGTCTGCCAGCCCGGCCTGCGGAGCGCGTGCACTGCGCAGGTGACTGAGGGTACGCGGGCAGGCGGGTTCCAGGGCGGGCAGCGCCCCGCTGGGGCTCCCAGGCTCCTGCGAGAAGGGAGGGGTGAGATTGGGTAGGACAGAGACCACAGGCCAGGCAGAGGGCTTAAATGTGTCCCTGAGTGACTCAGAAAGAAGAGAAGAGACGGGTTTGTTTTCCCAGCAATCCTTATTGTTTTATAATATTGTTACGTACTTTTCCTGATTGAATGACAAAGCCCTCTGAATATAAGCATCTCAAAATTCAAATATTAATTATGTAAAAGTGAAAGTCTCTCAAATTATAGCAGCACCCAAGAAATAATTATTGTGTCACATTTTATATTTACCTGTAACTTTTTCTGAAATACTTACAAGTATTACGCTTTTCCATAAGAAATGAATTATACATAATATACTGTGTAGTGCATTTTTATTTCCTTTTAGCAATTCTGCTTGGACGCTAGTCCACATTAGAATGCACAGCTGCTCACAGTTCTTCCCAATGCAGAGTAGAAAATTCCTGTAAGAATCTGCTGCAACTTATGATATTTTATTAAACTCTGTCTGATGAATATTTGAATTATTTCTAATGTCACTAGCATAAATAGTGCTGCATACCTTGTACATATTTTTAGATACTTAAGGAAAGGTTTCTGGATGATAAATTGCTGAAAATTTATCCCACAGAAATGCCAAGTTATAAAATAGATAGTTTTAGTATTTTATTAGACATTACTGAAATGCTTTTAAAAACATACATCAATTTATTCTACCATTTAGAGTGTGGAAGAGTGCCCATTTCTCCACAGATTTCCAGTAAAAGTATTACCTTGTTCATGCTTTTAAAAAAGTAATTGGCCAGAAGTAACATTTTCTTATTATGTAAGTTATCAGTTCCATAAATTTTGTAAGGTTTTATATTAATATATTAATTGGGTCACACTGGGTTTTAATGAATTTCCTACTCATATCACTGCTAATTCACTATAATGTTCCCAACAAAGATCACTTGCAATTCTGTAAAGTTTCAGAGAGCAAAATAAACCCTCTGTGTGTCTCAAAAATAGGTGTAACATTGATGCACCCTAATACGCAACCTGCAATAGTTACAATCAGTGATTGTGAGTAGATTTATATAAATGAACCATAAATATTTTCCTGACATCCCTTCTTATTTTCCTGTGTTAATTCTGTTTCTTAAGAAGATGAGGCTTGGCCACCATTGCTTCCAGAAGAGAACCACTGCGGCTCACCCACTCAGCACCTCGGGGTTGGTCGCTGTCTTGGTTACTTTTCTCTCCTTGTGGGGACAAAACACCCAACACCCAAAGTGGAGGAAGGAAAGGTTTACTTAGCTCACAGTTTGTGGAGGTTTCAGTCTGTAATAAGCTGGCTCCAAGCAGGGTGGCATGGCACAGGGGCAACACTTCTTGGCAGCAGCCAGAGCAAAAGGCAGGGAAGAAGCAAGTCTCTTTTCCTTCCTTACATTGTTCACAGCACCCTGTCCTTCCAGTGCCAGGGTAGCACTCAGAAAATCTCCTTGCCCTCCCTTGCACAGGATGAGGATGTTTACAAAGTAAGGACCCTGGGTCTGGCTGATTCTCTCAGTTAAACTTCTACACTGCTCAAGCTGACACAATGTGCCAACCGTAAGAGTCACTAACTTCTCAGCACTCTCACACACCCTACATGCCTGCCTGAACCCACAGGGCAGACCCACCCTGTCCACCCAACCTGTGTTGCCTCCCGGAGCCCACATAGAGCTCTACAGCGGTCTGCCGGCCTCTTACTGCCTCTCGGTGTCACCCTGTCCATCGCTGTGTTCCCAGCATGGACTGGGCTGTGAACCAGGAGGAGGTGTTTGCCTGCAAGTCCTTGCTTGGGCCTGGCCAAGCCCCCACTGCAGCTCTGGGCCACCAGCAGAGCACCTGGGGTCTCCTTCTTGAGCTCACCTGTGGTTTGCTTTTCAAACCAAAACAGAGAGCGCATTCTCTGGACCCCGTTTTCCTTCCTGTGCATTCCTGCTCCATCCTCTGCAGCCAGCAGGCTTTGCCCGGCTGAGACCAAGCCAGCAGGTGGCGCTTCTCTGCTCCTATGGGGAGCCCTCTGCAGACTGTCTTCCTGGTTGCTATGCTTCACCTCCATCGCCTTCCAAATCTCCTACTTCACAGCTCAATAATTAAATGTTACTCTGCTTCTGGGGATCTGTTTAGAGTCCTTTTCTTCTCTGACATACACATTATCTGCTGCTGATCTTCCCAGTTCAATAATTTCAAATGCCATGTGTGTGTTTTTGAGTTTCTGAGTTTGAGATTTGAGAAGACCTCTTGCTTATCTCCAATCTCAACACTCAGAGCTTGAAGCAAGCCTTAATTCCCAGTCCTGCACATCCCCAGCCTCTCCCAGCTCTAAAAATGCCACTACCAGCAATGCAGCAGCTTAAGCTGAACACTGGAGAGTGTTCTCTGCTTCATTTACTTTCCCAGGTTCCGCTGGATTCCTGAGCACACTTCCTACAAACACAACCAGGCAAAGCTGCACTGCTCCAGATCCTTAGCATCCTTTTAAAATTGTATTTTATTTTATTCTTTTAAATTTTATTTTATTTTAAAGAGAAAAAATAATAAAAACAATGACATAAAACTTCAAAATAAGACAGTAGGAGAGTAACAATGGTTAATACACTGCATATTGCTATCCTCAAAGTAGCTACTCATACGGCAAGATATAGGCAAGAAAAATCAATCAAATGATACAGGCACAAATCTTTCTTTTCAATGAACTAATAGTAATTATAGTATAACTATATTAACCATTTTATATGTAGATATACAGCTACATAGATACTTCTTTTCCCTTCCTTCTTTCCTCCTTTCCTCCATCCCAGCTTCTCTTTCCTTTTAAACATTTTCTCTTCATTTCATGATACTTATAATACACTTTGGATCTTATTTACTCTTTTAGTTTTTTTTGCACTAGGGACATAGTACAATGTTTACACACATGCAAGTCCAATTTATTTCACCTATGAGTATGCTCTCAAATTACATACATTTTCCTATAAATGTCTAAAGTTTGCCCTTCTTTATAGTAGAGTACTACTCCATTGTTTAAAAATGCCATATCTTTTTTATCCATTCCATGAATGATGGGCATTTGAGTTGTTTCCAAGATTTAGCTATTACAAATTGTGCTTCTGTTGACATGGGTGCACATATACTGCTGTGGTATGTTTTTTTCCTTTGGAATTGAACTCACAATCTTGTGCTTGCCAGCCAGGCAGTGTACCACTGAGCTATATCCCCAGCCCTGGTATTTTTAATTATTCTGGGAAAATACCCAAAAGGGAAATATCTAGATGGAATGGGATCTCTAATCCTAGTTTTTTGAGGAATCTCCACACTGATTTCCACAGTGGTTGCACCAGTCTGCACTCTCACCAATAGTGGAGAAGTTTTCCTTTTTTTCCCATAGCCCCACAAACATTTGTTACTGGTTGATTTCTTGGTAGTAGCCATTCGTTCTGGAATGAGATGGAATCCCAGTGTTGTTTTAATTTGCATCTCTTGAATGACCAATGATTTTTCATCTGAGAAATGCATATTCATCTCAGGTGCCCATTTTTGGATCAGGTCCTTGAATCTGGGAGGTCTGACTTTTTTTCAGTTCTTTGTATATTCTAGCCATAGGTCCTTTATCTGAGGGACAGTTGTTTAAAAAAATTTCCCACTCAATAGGTTGTCTTTTTACTCTATGGGTGATTTATTTTGATGTAGAAAAACTTTTTAATAAGATGGAATTGATTCTTTGAAGCATTTCTTGTACAATTTTGGTTAGTTCATGAAATCTCTGCCTACACTTAGGTCTTCAAGATTTTTATCTACTTTCTCTTCCCATAGATTTAGTGTTTCTGTTTTAATTTTTAGATCTCTGATCCACTTTGACTTTGTTTAGTGCATAGTGACATGGAGGTAGTTTTAGTCTTCTGCACATGGAAAGCCAGTTTCTCCAGCACCATTTATTAAAGAGGCTGCCTTTCATCCAGTGAATATGTTGACCTCTTTGTTAAAGATAAGGTGGCTGAGTGCTTTTGTAGTTGTGTCTGCATCTTCTATTGTGTTCCATTAATCCTCAGGGTTTTTTTCCAGTTACATGCAATTTTACTATAGTAGCTTTGTAGCATAATTTCAAGTCAGGGATTGTGATGCCCCCTGACTTTACTTTGTTGCTCAGAATACATTTGCTATTCTGCATCCTCTGGTTCCAGATGAATTTTAACAATATTTTCTCTAGTTCTGTCAGGTATGCTAATGGTATTTCGACTGGGTTTGCATTAAATTTGTATAACAGTTTTGGGAGAATGGCCATTTTCACAATATTGGTTCTTCTTGTTCATGAGCAAGGGATGTTTCCATTTTCTGAAAGCCTCTTCAATCTCCTTCTTCAGGACATTGTAATTTTCAGTGTGTAGATCTCTTAGCTCCTTTGTTATATTGATTCCTAAGTATTTCATTTTTTGAATAATATTGTGAAGCATGTATTTTCCCTAATTTGTATCTCAGTGAGTTTGTTGTTTTTGTACAAGAATGCTATTGATTTTTTAATGTTGCCTTTGTATCCAGCTAAGATACTGAATTTGGTTATTAAATCTAGAATATTTTGGTGGCTTTCTGGGGGGCATCTTCTATGTAAAGTATCATGTCATCTGCCAATAATGATAATTTAACTTCTTTCTTTCCTACCCTTATTCCTTTTATTTCTCTCTCTTGTCTAGTTGCTCTGGCTGATGTTTCCACAACTATATTGAATAGGAGTGGTGATAGTGGACATCCTTGTTTTGTTCGTGAGTTTAGACTGAAAGATTTCAGTTTTTGTTCCTTAATATGATGTTGGTTGTTGGTTTGTCATTGGTGGCTTTTATCAAATTGAGGTAAAGACTATCTGGATTCCTGCTGCATGGAAGTTTGACTTTCAGTGTATGAATTTCTTCTGGAGTTAAATGTGTCTTTGTATACAGCATATTGTTGGATATTGTTTCTTGATCCATTCTGCCAGTCTGTTTCTTTTGATTGGTGAATTGAGGCCATTTACAGTGATGGTTATAACTGATATTTTTTGGCTTATCTTTGTCACAATACTTTTCTGCTGTTGGTTCTGCTTTTTTTCCCCTCTCTGTTTAATTGCTTGATCTACTTGGTGGTTTCTTTCTATTGTTGTTCTTGGAATTGTGGTCATTTTTATCTCTGTCTAGAATATCTTTCAATACTCTTTGTAGGATTGGCTTGGTGGTCATTAATTTGTTCTTTGTCATGGGAGTATCTTATTTCTCCATTAATTTTGAAAGAAAGTTTTTCAGGGTACATCAGTCTGGGCTGGAAGTTGCTTTCTTTCAGGACTTGAAATGCTTCACACTCCAAGCTGTGCTTGACCTGAGGGTTGTGTTTAGAAGTCCACCATGATTCTAATGGGCTTTTTTCCATTGGTGATCTGTTTTATCCTCTAACAGCTTTTAATATTGTGTTGTTGTGCTGAATTTCTAGAGTTTTGGTTATTAAATGACTTGGTGTAGTTTAATTTCATCATGGTTGTTTAGAGTTCTATATACTCCATTTGCATATCAAGTTCATTATCCATGGTTGGGAAGTTCTCTGCCATTATTTCTGTGAAGAGTTTTTTCATGGCATTTGTGCTGTCTTCAGATTTCTCATGGACCTCAATCAATCTTATGTTACTCTTTGCTTTGTCTTATAGCTGTTGGATTGATTTCTCATAGTCTCTTGCTATTTTTAAAATATCTTCCTTTTTGTGATCACTAGCTACAATTCTGTCTTGAAAATCTGAAATTCTATCTTCTTTTCCATTCTGTCTGTTGCATATACTTTCAATGGATGTTTTCATGTCTTGGATTTCTCTTTGGATCTGTTTCATGGATTGCATTTCTTTCCTGTGTTGGACATTTTTGTTTCCATCATTTTTCTACTCTCATCTATTCTTTTATCTGTGTCTTTTCTAAAATCTTTGATTTTAAGCATCACTTCTTTTTGTACCTGAAAAATTATTTTCTCCATAGCTTTTTCCATTTGTTTTTTCACTTCTCTTGCTATCATTTCAGAAAGTGCCAGTGTTTTACTTGCAATTTTGTCTATCTCCTTATCTCCTGGGCTTGTCCTGGGTGGGCTGAGGGTCTGGGCTTACATTCTGCTTCTGTGTCTTGTCACTTTCTACTTTCACTTTTTAATTTTATTTTGTTTTCTGCATTGATGCTTGCCAATTTCTTATGCTAGGTACTAGTATTGAGGCTCTCCTAGGAGATGCCTGTTGTTCAGGGATGTCCTCTAGGCGTGGATGGATCTTTACAGATATTCCAAGAGCCCACCTTCCCAATGTGCGAAGGATGCAAAGCTACTATTTGGCTGAGAACAGAATCCTTCGGCACTGGACTATAGTGATGATTATGACCATATACAATGACAGTTTTATCATACAAGGGAGAAAAACAGATTATAGTGTATATGATATCCTGGCTAAAGTATTGCAGTTAGCAATAACAGTAGTTTCAAGTACAGTTTGGCCATTGACACCGTGGTAACCATTAACCTGCTACCTCTGACCACATGAGCAAACTCCAGAGATATGTAACAAAACCAAACATACAGCGTGTACTTCAATGCAGCGATCTTCCCCTCAGTGAGGTGCGGGTGGGGTGGTGAAGAGGGGTAGGGGACAGGATAAAGTGATGAGTGAAGTCAAACACAGTAGAGTCAAGGCCAGGGTCAAAGGACAATCACCTGAGTTTTGGGAACTAGAGGACACAGGAGGGAAAGAATGAAACAGAACGTGAGAGTAATCAGAGAGGGAAGAGACAGCGTTTACTCACTTGAAAGTTTAGATTTAAGAAGTAGTTGAGCAAAGAGAGAAAGCGCATTAATAGAAGAAAACAAAACAGAAAGGTAGAAATACTAAACAGTGAAAAAAAAGGAAGAAAGAAGAAAATGAAAATGAAGAAATAAAAGTAGATCAGGAAAAGAGCAGAAAAAAAAAGCCCCAAATCAAAAATAACATCAGTATACAAACAAAACAAGACGACACCCCACCAGCTGGAAAGGGGTGGCCAACCAGCACACACGGCAGAATGGCAGTAGTAAAATACCTCTGGTGTAGACAGCTCTGTGCAGCGTCCACCACAGATCCCAGCGATGTGCTGGGTGGGGGGCCGACCTTGGCATCTGGATGTGGGGGCTGGGACGGGTTCTCCGTGGTGGGGTTCTCCAGGGCCCAACTGCAGGGTCCTCGCTGCTGCTTCAGACGCTTCCAGGTGCTGGTCTCGCTGATGACTCCTCCTTCTGAAGGGTTGTGTGTGTCCCAGTGCAGGGTCCCCAGCTGTCCCGGGTCTTGGGGCACCTGCTGGCTTGTACTGTTACAGCTGCTGTGGACTTTCCCGAGTCACTAGTCCCTCCTGTCCATCGTGTGCTCTCCAGCAGGGGTCCTACTGTGTCGCTGGCCCTGGTCTCCGGGCCCTGAGTCCCATCAATGGAGCGGGCAGAAGCTGTCTCAGACCCTTTTCTTGCCAGTCGCCACAGCTCCAGGTCAATCGCACAAACTGATCCTTGTCATCCTTGAGCTGATAATACTAGAGCCACCTACACCATCTTTTGACTTCCACTCTGCCCAGTGTGAGAAGGGCTTCTCCATAAGGACCAGGGTCATCTCCCCAAGAATAATTTTTAAACAGGGCTGTAAATATTCCAAGGGTTTAAGATAAAAACTGAATTTCTTAGTTTGGATTACAAAGGCCAGGACAATAAAAACACACAAGCACATAAATCCCAACCTCGCAGGAAAGCACTGTCTCTCCTCCCTCTGTCCTGGCATTGGCTGCAACCTCACATGTGGGTCCTGCCAGGCCCCTCACGTGACTCTTCCTTGGGGTGAATTCTTGTTCTCCACAAGTGCAGTACATTATTTTACCAGGCGTTTATCAGAAGGAAACTCTCTGATTCTCCAACCTGGACAAACCTCTCAGCTTTTCTTTTACCATATTGTCTTCCTTCTGTTTTAATCTCTGGGATAAAAGGGGTTTCCCTCTCAGCTTGTAATTGCATATCTCTCCTCAGATGAGTCTCTTAAATAGTAATGAGTAACTCAAGAAAACTATTATATGTTGGAAATAATTTAATTTACCTGGGAAAGGAGATGTTTCATATGCTGTTTGTCCTTTGAGTGCCTCAGGAGTATTCATTATTAAATATGGGAGCATGCTTTTCAGTTTGAATGAATGAGAAGGACTCATTCATTCAAATATGTTCATACAAATTTGATTTCATATTTATTGTGTTCTAAGCATTGTTTTTGAAAACAAAATTGACTGAGAAAGTGTTCTCACAAACCTCACTTTCTGGTCAGACAGGAAGACAGCAAGCAGGTAATAAAACAGGACCAGTTTTGTGTCATAAACCACACTCCCAAGAGTCACTCATTTCCTGATATGCCCAGCAACTGTGATTATCAAATGGCCTCAGGGTACATCTGAGAAAACTATTCCGAGGATCCACATCAGTTTGTACTATCAGGCAATGTATCAGTGGCCAGCTGAATGTCTAATTCACTGACCAGGCATGCGGCACAATGCATTTGGCAAGAAGATTAAGAATTGAGTTTATGTCCAGCTTTCTCCAGGTTGGGAACACTTTCTGCCCATTTTTATCTTGGTAGTACTTAGTTTTTTTGAGATAGAGATATTGGATAAATAAACTATTTGGTCTAATAATCTACAATTGAAATTGGTCACTTTTTTGAGGAACTACAAGGCTAAAGTTCAGCAGTGCCCTCTGACTCAGGCTGGGACAGAGGCCTGGGCTTGGAATGTGAGTCCTGAAGCTGGAAGAGGACGCAGCTGAGAATCGTGGTGGTCAGTGGGGGCCCGAGGACATGAGGCTGGGAGGGGAGCGGCGAGAGACGTCAGGGACACTTGCTCTCCCCGGCTGGCTTTCTTCCCTTCCTGGGCCTCACACCCAGTGACCTAACCCCTCCTGTCAGGCGCAGGTTCCCAGGTCCACTCCTCCTAACAGCTCACTGGGACCGGCACGTCCACCCAGGGATCACCTCGTCTTCCATGATCTGAACTCAGCTCTGTGGAGACACAGGCAGGAGATTTCTGAGCTGAGGAAGGCACCCAGGAGGTGCACAGACTTGGTCCTTGTGACCAGCCATGGGGCTAGGGAACCGGTGTTTACCCAGAGGAGAAACAAGGTCTCAGATCTTCTTTGTTGGTATTGTTGTTTCGGTAATAACGACTGAACCCAGGACCTTCCCACTGAGTGATATCCCCAACTCTTTATTTTATATTTTATTTTATTTTACATTTTATTTTATTTTACATTTTATTTTATTTTATTTTGACAGGTTTTTTCACCAAGTTGCTAAGTTGCTCAGGTTGGGATAGAATTTGCAGACTTCCTGCCTTAGTCTCCCAGAGTGCTGGGGTTACAGGCATGTGCCACCCTGGCTGGCTTGTCCCCTATCTTTATGGCAGGAGCCACTTGAGTCGGAACCAGGTGCCCACTGGCAGGAGGTGACCTCCTCAAATGTCCATCCCAGTGACAGAGCTAGGTTCTGTTGTCCGGGTGGCGGAGTGAAAGGGTTTCCCATCACATGCTTGCAAAGGCAGTGGCCTCAGAGGGCCCAGCATCCCCGCTTGGGGTGAAGACAGCATGAATTCTCCACCAGAACGCCGGGGCTGGCTCCTCCTGCCCCTGCATCCCGAGCAGGTGGGAACCGAGCAGGTGCTGCTGTTGCTGTGTCAGTGAGGAGCCGGAGCTGGTGGTGAGGCCAGCTGTGCAGAGGAGAGATTTTCAGGCCAAGGTCACAGCCCCTGAGAAGAGGGCTCAATTGCCTGGCTGGGGCTTTGGCATGAGAGACTGTCACAGGCGTCAACAGTTACTAAGGTCATACTGCACTGGGGTCCATCCTGGTGCACTAAATGCCAGGGAGAGAAGAATCCCATGACGGCTGTGAAGGGCAGGAGCTCCATCCCAGCAGACACCCACACAGCGTGGGTCTTAGGAGAATCGCAGCGGGAAGAGAATAAAGTATGCAAGGCAGCCTGGCGGGACCCAAGGTGGAGCAGAACCTGAAACCAGGACTGAGCACTGTGCTTGGAGTCCCAGAGCATAGCAGGAGCAGGAGCAGGAGGAGGAGGAGGAGGAAGAAGAAAAGGACAGAAAGGAGAAGCTGGCCTGGAAGGCAGAAGCAGACGAAGGAGGAATGGAGCCCAGAAATCGAGGGAAGTTAGAAGAGGTTGTGCTGATTCCTCTGTTCATAACTGTGGGCACACAGTGGACACCCATCTTGGGATGTGAATGCCACAGTCAGCGGTAACAGGACAAGTTAGTGGAATGGTGGAGAGAAGAGGCCAACTTTGGAGGTGGAGGAAAAAGTAAGAGGAATTCAAAAGACTGTGATGGACTCTGGGGGCGTTTGGGGCATGATGTGCCAGGTGAACGGGAGAGGTCATCAACATCAGGCCCTCGGTGAGGTGAAAGGCGAGGTTGGGGATGGTACAACCGGGGGGAAAGTCAGCAGTGCCCCCACTGAGGGCAGGCCCCTGTCTAGAGCGAGACTTTGATCCCAGTGGGAGCCAGGGAATTCTGGGCTTGTTTTTCCCAGAAGCAGACACCATTCAGCAAGATTTGGATCTACATATGTAGCATGTGCAGAGAGTAATGTTTACAAAGGCTTTCTGCTTGTAGTATTGTAAATGATCTGCACCTCATTTCCGTTTTCTCTCTGTCCTTCCTTTGTGCCCTTTCTCCTTTCCCCTTCCTTCCTTGTTTCTCTCTCTTTTCCTCCCTTTTGAGCATATTAGATTCCAAATATGGATCAGGGGTATGGATTATAATGTGAGTAGACGTCATCAACTCCTGTGATTTGTTCTAAATTTGCTAGAGTTTTGTGAGGCAGTGTTTGCAGAACACAGAGAATGCTGCGGAGAACTGTGTGATATACAGAAACATCTGCACATGATCTTTCAGATAAAGGTCGGACTGCTAAACTATCATCATGAATCTGATTGCATCCACTGATTGACTTAATCAGCTTTTGGAAAGTTGGATTGCATGCCATTGGGTAGAAAAAGTTTTTGTTTATCTAAACTGATTTGCAATTTACAGTTCAAAAGCAAATCTTTCTTAATAGAAGACAAATAATATCATTGGTACTCAATGAAAAGAAAAGTTAAAAGATAATTTTAGAGATAAAAAAAATGTGAAAGCTTCCATTAGTCTGTATTCTGTCCTTGATTGCTATTGTCTTATAATTGCCTAGGATACAGCCTGAGACAAGGACCTAATTTTGCATTTCAATCGCTCCTCCATTCTCTGGTGTGCACCTAGAGAGGTATTAGCATCTTTCTGTTGTTTGCAATGATTGAGGCATCAGTGAGTCTGACAAAGCATATTGAGTTGCTACGCAAAATGTGGAAGTAATTTAAGATTCTCTAACCAAATGGGGGGGGGAGTGTTCCACTTCATGGGAAAACAAGTAATTAAATTAAAAATATTGTGAAATATAACCAATTAGGGAAGAACACCTACAGGTAAGCATAATGAATATTATAAACACTTGCATGAACAAAAAAGTGTGCATTTCTGATCTTTCGGCTGCAATAACTGACTTCTTGTTCCCTAAAATTGATCATCATCCTGAATTTTACAAAGCACTTCTTTGCTTTTTGTAATGACACTTTTACTACCTCTGTGTTCATCCTAAAATATATAGAATTTAATTTTAACCTGCATATGAATGAGCTCATGGTATATGAGTTATGATACAATAGTTTTTCTTGAAAATTTTGGGCAAAACCTATCATTCTGCTATGTGTAGCTGTGCTTTTGTTTTTATTGCTGCATATAGGTTTTTATATAAATATACCATAATTAATATTTTGCTTTTATTTTGCCTGATATTTGGATAGTTTCACTCTGGGATGATGGGAAACATTAATGCTGAAGACATCCTTGTTCTCGAGCATTCTCATGCAGGATCGTATGTGACAGAATTGATCAGGGTGGGTAACGAGGATGTTAATTGGGGAGCATAAGTTAGGGTTACTTTGTCTCTAAGAATGAGTACAAAATGGTTTCCAAATGGCTATAAGACTCTATACCTCATCTTGGCTGGTGGCATAATCTCCATTACTTGACATCCTTTACAAAGCAGAATCATTTATACTGCAGCAGCAAGCAGAAACACTGAAATGACACCTAGGATTTGGAGGCAGATTTATTTTATGTTGATGGGCACTGATTAGAATCACTCCCAAAATATCAAACCCTGATCTGTGGTGGTCTAGGGCTCGTATTGGAGCAGCAAGTACAGAGGCAAAATGGCTTGTCAGTTGGTGATTGGCTCTTATGATATGCATCATAGTGATCAGCTATGCATCACAGTGACCAGCCATTTCTAGGAGACAAAACAACCAGAACTAGAACAGAAACTATTACCTGGGCAACTGAAGTATACTGGCTGGGGTGGGGGGGCATTTTCTGCTACATTTCCCTCCTCTTTGAGTTTCCTTGGCAAATCTTTGCTGGAAATATTATATGGGATCTTCTGAGAAAAGGCTCAACTAGAAGCAATCAATAATCCTAGGATGGGCCCTAAACAAGCTCCCCAAGATTGTCTTATTATAGAGTTTTTTCCTGAATTGTTTCTAGGCCTGTCCTGTAATATAACTCTGGCAAGGTAGTGAAGTAGTTGATCTGATTAGGAGAGTGTCCAGTGTGCCTTGAATGCTCATCAAATCTTGGTCAAGTGTTTGATTGACTGTTTTATTTTCTTGGGGAAATGATTCATGGAGTTTAAGGCAAAAAACCACAGCTATCGGGGGCAGGGAAGCAAGGACTGGAATAAACAGCCTGAAAAGACACAATTTCAAGGGGAGTAGTTATGGAGCAGTCCTGTGAACTGTGTCCTCAGGCTTCAGCAGAGCGTGGGCTGTTCAGCATCCAGCATGGCCAGAGCAGGGCTTTGACCTTTGACTACAGTGTCTCTGCAGAGTGAGCCGGCTGGTCCAGGTAAAATTTCCAGTGGATCTAAGGCTGGATTTCTGAAGCTCGTTGACGTAGTTAATGTGTACCTGGGTTAAATGTGTGTGTAGAAATGTCTACAGATACAGCTGGTCCTTTAACTGGTTATGAGCTGTTTTATGTATTTATTTGTGTAACTTTTTTTTAGAGCTTGGTGACCTGCATAATGTATGTAGTTTTTATTTAATGTAGTTTTTTAATTACCTCTGTTACAAATGCAGGCCCATTGTCACTGCCAATGACCAAGGGTAGTCTATATCTAGGGATGATTTTTTACATCAGGACCCTACAGACATTTATTGTGTACTCAGTATGGGCAGGGAATGGGATGTTGGGGCTAAGACACAGACCCTGAAGCATGAGCTGGTTGCGGGGATAGTGGTGCCAGCACAGTAGATTGAGCTTACAGAACATACAAGCAGGGAGAGATCTGGTGGCTGGGGTTGGTGTTTCAATCAACTGGGCTTAGGTCTCTAGACTAGCTTATTTTGTATCACTGGTAGCAGGTTTCCAAACAGCAGTAAGAAATAATTTGTTGTGCAGATCATCCCTGTAGGAGAGTTTTGGCCAAAACAGGTTTATCCAAGGTGACCACAGCATATCTAACCTGTTAGACTTCATTCCTAACAGAGCTATTTCCATTCATAGACAGGGTGCACTCAGCATCTGTCAGGAGGTCCATTCTTTAGAACAGTTTATCCCAGTACAGCATATGGCATCTGGACAATTAGATCTCAGTGTAAGTTGAGCTTGTCACCTTTCTTGATCATAAGGACAGTGGCTGTTAGAGCACAGAGGCAAAGGAGGGGAGACATCCCCTTGGCAACTGAATCCAAGTATTTGTACACATAGGCCACTGGACATTCCTAGGAGCTGATAGTCTGAGTAAGCATCATTGGTTCTGTGAACTCAAGGACGCAGATTTTATAGAAGACAACAGCTCCAAGAAATTTCCCTAGCTTCTTTTATATCAACAATTTCTGCCAGAGATTATAGTAGAGCTTTTGTGCAATTGAGGGGGCACTGGCAGCTTGGAAATCTTGAACTAGAGTTACAGGTAGGAGAGGTGTATATTGACAGTGTACAAACATTTTGTAGTTTGGAAACCTCTAGATTTGTGGTTGAATTTTTAGCTGAGTCTCTTGTGACATGGGATACTTTGGTGTAGGTGGGGGTTGCCCCAGTATGGAGTTTACAGTGATAGAATTGTGGAGCTTGAAGGGATAGAGAAGCAGGCTGTCTCACATTAGTTAAGTCTGTTGTCAGAGCCTCCCTGAAAATAGTGGAAGAGTTCCCAAACCCTTGTGGCAATTGAGTGACAGTTAAAAAATGGCATAGGGGCTAGCAACTATAGAATGCAAGGTGATGGCTGCATGTGGATGCCACAGGGATCTTGTCCAAGGTGATCAACAGTCTATCAAGACCTTGAACTGCTGTGTGGCTGGGTGCTTCGCAGTCTTGGTGCACAGATGGAGCAGCCCATTGCTTACACTGTCCATTCCACTCACTCACACATTCATTCAAAGAGCCCTTGACTGCCCTTCTGTTGAGGGTAGCCTTAACTAACAAGAGTTGCTCAAGCTCTTCTGCTCAAACTGAAGAGAACAGACAGACTAACTGAGGTGCTCCTGGGGGCCTTACCAGAATTAGACAGGCAGGCAGGCAGACAGACAGACAGAGACAGATTATGTCTTCCTCCCTTTGCAGTCCATGAGCCACTTTAGCAGGGAGCCAGGAATTCTCCAGACCTCTCAGGGGACATGAGAATCATCGGGGCATGGTTTTTTATTGGGACCTGGAGAGGTCCTTTCTCTATCAGCAACTTGGACTGGTGACCAAAGAGGTCAACATGGTTGGTCTATCTAGCTGATGTACCAGATGCAACAGCAAGCAGAAACACTGAATGACAACCAGAATTTGGAGCCAGATTTATTTTATGTTGATGGGGAACTGATTGGGATCCCTCCTAAAATATCAAACCCCAGTCTCTGCTGGTCTAGGATTTTGTTGAATAAACAGGCAGAAGTATAGAAGCAGACTATCTTGTCAATTGGGGATTGGTTCTTACAATATGAATCATGTTAATCAGCTCTGCATCATAGTGACCAGCTGTCTCTAGGATACAGAAGTAACCAGAACTGGAAGAGGAACTATCACTTAGGCAACTTAAGTATACTGGCTGGGGGGTATTTTTTGCTACAGTACTATTCTTGGAAGTTCACATGACTGCCTAGGAGCAAGACAAAGATGTCTGATCTTGCTGTTTCTGTTTGTTACTGCATTGGATAATTTAGTCAGGAGAATTAGGCAAGGCAAGAAATGACTCCAAATATAAAAGGATGAGGTAAATCTATTACTTCATAGGTGATACAATTTCATATGGGTGAAATCCTAAAAAATTCAGCAAAATATCTATTATGTTTAATGCCTAATAAGTAATTCTAGTAATTCTAGTAAATATAAAAAATACACTAATTAATTTAGCAAGGATGTGTTATATATATATATATATATATATATATATATATATATATATATAGTACAAAGCATGATCGATAGACATTCTAGAAGACCCAAGTGGGGGAAACATTTGGTATTCAAAGATTGGAAGCCTTCTTAATATTCAAGTGGAAACTTATTTTCCAAATTCCTTTATACATTCATACATTTGTATATCTTTTTACATAGAGAGTGGTAAGTCCATACAGAATGTCATGTTATCCAAAGAAGCTAAACGAATCTTTTCAAAGAACAGATTTGGAGTATAGTGATCTAAATGTGCAATGAAATTGCTATCAATACTCCAACTGATTTTTTTTTCAAAAATGACAAGCTACCTTAACATTCATATGTATGTGCAAGGGACCTAGAATATTGAAAGGCAACTGAAAACCAAAGTTGGAGGATTCATATTCCCTGATTTCACAAGTAAGTGCAGTACTGTACTTACAGTGCAGAATCTTAGGTCAATGGGCAGAACTGAGGATCCAGGCATAAAGCTCCACATCCAAGACCTGGGGGTGGGAGTGCCAAGCCCACCCAGGGAAGGAGACAAAGCAGCTTTCCACGAATGCCTGGGGTCATCTGGACATCTAGTGCAAAACTGAGCCCTCCTTCCAGCTTCAGCTATCTCAGTGTAACAAAATCAGTCAACATGATTAAAAATAAAGATAGTGCTAAAACAAATTCTGAGAAGAAAACCCCAGAGTAGACCTTTGTGAAGCTGGATAAGATAATGTCTCTCTACGTATGACAATGCAAACATGGGCAACAGCAACAACAGAAAAAAGAGAACTGAGCGCCATCAAAATTAACACCTCCTTTTTTTTTTTTTTATAAAATTAACACCTCTTTATCAAAGGACACTACAAAAATGAAAATAAACTCATGGGATGGGTGGAAATATTTACATGTGTATACCTGGTAAAGTTCTATTACTCCAAATATGAAAATAAATTTTAAAAACATCTCTTGCACTCAATAATTAAAAAGGCAAAAATGTGATTAAAAGAGTTTTGAACAACTTTCTCCAAAGAAAGCAATCAGAAGAGCAGTCAGTGCACAGAGATTGTTCCTGACTGTGTTGCACTGCATTGGCCTGGCTTCCTGAATGTCCCAAATCCTTCAGAGCACTTCTCTCAAAGGCATTTTGACCTTAGGGAAGAACAGAGGTCACATGGTGCCAGGTTCTGTGCATAAAGTATATGAGTATAAATCATAATTTTTTTGAAAGAAATTACCATAAACATTTTGAATCAATTTGAGATATCCAGGTAGACACAGAAAGACACTCGGGCAAGAGGACTCCAGACTTGCTTTAGAAAGTGGCCAGAAGGCTGGGTGGGAGTGTCTGAGGTCAGAGGAGGATTTTGAGAAGGATTAATGGTGAGGCATCTTTTATCATACTACATTTTTAAAAAAATTTCTATTTAAAGAAGTCCAGTATTTTAGACCATATCTGTTTGAGTGTTCCTAATTTCAGTTCCCACGCACGTCTCCAAGCTCCGTTCCCAGCTCCTGAGCTGTGATCCAGTGTGTACGGTAGGTGAGGAAGCCGACTCCTGGCCTTGCTTGTCCAAGTCCTAACTGTGGCTCAGGCTGAGGAGGGGTTCAGACGCCCCGTGACTCCTGCCACACCTCTTGGCCCCTCTGGGCAGGGTTCCCAGCCCCACGCAGCTGGAGCTGCCTGGGTGGACATCCTCAGCCCCTTTCCCGCCTGCTGGGCTCGGAGGAGGCACACTGGGGAGGACGTCACTGCTGGGCTTTCGCTGCAGCATCGGCGGCTCCTGGTCACGCAGCTGTCCCATCCCTCTGCGGAGGAGGAGACATCTACACACACCCGCAGTGGTTAGAGTCGTGCAGCATGCAGCCAGGCCAGGGATGCCCAGGTGCTGGGAAGATCACTTCCCACATGTCTGTGAGGTGTTTCCAGGAGACTTGGTGGCCGTATTAAGTTGACCACACATACAGGACCAGGAGAGCAAGACCAGATGAAGCACTGTTCTCTTTCTTCCCGACCTGGGACATCCATTTCTTGGCACGCTGGCATCCCGGCTCTTGGCCTTTTTGACTCAGGCTTTCTTCTGCCTTGGGCGTGACTTACCCACTGGCACACAGTGTGCTGGGGCTGTGTGGTCTCCACCATGGACAGTGCCAACACCCCCAACTGGAGTCCCACCATACTTGCCCTGCGGCCTCTCTGGGGCACCCTGAGCCGTGCAGTGGTGGCCAGCTCCTTGGAGCAGTCCTGTCACCTGCGTCTCCCCTGAGAGCTTCATGGTTTGCAGACAAAAAGATGGGACCGGGACTTCTTACTCCGAGGGGCCCCAACTGCTCCAGTGGCGCGTCACTGATTTATTTCTCAGGAAATCACAGGTATTTACAGCAAGTATGAGGCACAGTGTGAACTGGGACTGGTACCCTCTGCCTCCTGATAGATTTCCTGTCTCTATTTGCTCAATCTCCCCAAGTGTAAAGAGCTTAAAGAGCAGAATCAAAGACAGAGAATGGGAAACAGGGAGACAGGCGTTTTGCCAAAGGCAGGGACCAAGGGATGGGGGCTGGCATGGAAAGAACGAAGCAGAGCCAGGCACCAACTCTCTTCAGGGCGTGGGGTCAATGCACCCCACAAACATGCACTAATAAAAAAGTGAGTCTTGCACTAATGGGTACATGAATTGTGTGGTTGGCTTGATTCAGCATTTGATCATTTTTACAGGAGAAACCAAAGGTGCAATTATATAGAAGTAACCCTCAATGACTCTCCTTTGACCTTAATGGGTAAGATTTTCAGGATCTACGTGGTAGAATTGTACAATATTTGAATTTCATAAGATGCTTTATAAATTTACAAAATAAGGTATGAAAAATTATGGTTTTCCTTTATAAATGTAAAAAAAGTTTATTTTATTAAACTGTCACCAAGGACACAAATGCATGTTCTCGTCTGTCCCCTCAGGCAGTCTATGACTGGTAGTTTTGATGGCAGTCTCTCCCTAGGATTTAAGGGTGAAGCACTGTGTGTATCGCTTGGTGTCCATGGGAAGGGGCCCATGGGACAGGAAAGCCTCCAGAATCCGTTTCTTATTTACCAACTCGGACTGCAGAAGAACACAACTGTTTCACAGTGGAAATTGATTTGACTTGCCCAGCTCTCTTCCCATTAGCCTTATCTGTGCTTCTGCAGTTAATGTACCCCCCCCCCCAGGCTGAACACTTTCTGAAATATCTTAGGGTCCCACAGCTAACTCCTGGTTGCTTCACCACGTGGATGTCTACTGTTGAGGACACTGTAACATTCAGCTGGGTGGGTGTGGTCTGCTTACTGAGGCTCCAGGTCCTGCCTCGGTAGCATGACGTAGCTTGTAAAATTATCGGACACTAGCACGTGGAATGGCCGACTTCACTTCTGGGCTTATTTCGTCATCCAGGGTCTCAGTCACCGTAGGAGCTAACAATGAGGCTCAGGGGTGAGCCTGTGCTGAGCACATGTGGGGACACTGGGTTCACGCCGGCACCACAGCAGACGAGCAGACAGACCTGTCCCCAGCTTTCGTGCCTTCTCAATTTTATCTTTATATCAATAAAGACAGCGCCGAAATCCCGCTACTTCTACCAATTATAGCAGTGGTGAACAAAGGAGCACAGTGCCCTGGAAGCTGCCCGACGTTCCAGGCTGGGCAGCTCCACGCTTCCCTCTCTCACTCGGGCCCAGACCTGTAGGGGAAGGAACTGGGCCAGCCCGCTGTCCGCCTGGTACCATCACTACAGGACAGGTGCGAACAGGCGCCCAGCTGAGCTCTGCCCAGGCCCCACCCACCAAGCCTGGAGGTGTTACAGGGTGGTCTCCA
This sequence comes from Dolichotis patagonum, assembly GCA_004027295.1. Classification (NCBI taxonomy): domain Eukaryota; kingdom Metazoa; phylum Chordata; class Mammalia; order Rodentia; family Caviidae; genus Dolichotis; species Dolichotis patagonum. The sequence goes on from PVJX010010586.1 coordinate 42,359, forward strand.
TCTCTAATTCACCCTCCCTCTCTGTCTGCTGGTGATTTGCACCAAGCTGTGTCCTCAGCCCTACTTATTTATTTAATTAGTTAGTTAGCTAGTTGAGACTAACTAAGTCCCTAACTAAGTCCCTAACTAAGTCTCACTAAGTCCCTAAGTTGCCCAGGCTGGGCTCGAGCTTGGGGCCCTGCTGCCTCTGGCTCCCAGGGTGCCGAGACTGTAGCTGTGGTCCCCAGGTCTGGCAGCAGTTTGTCCCTTTGTGGTGCACTCTCTGCTTTCTCTCAGCACACCTTCTTTCCCGTGCACGGTTTTAGCCATGTCCATCTGAAGCTGCAGTCTTCCCTTCCACCCCAGTAGCTGTGCTGAGAGCACTGCTCTGGGCGGCTGCTCACTGGTTCTGGTTCTGGGGATGCACCCCGCACCCGCGCTACCTGCTGCCTCCGTGTGGTGCCTGCCGGGCTGCCGGCAGCCTGTGAGGCAAGCCTGGGGGACAGCACATGGGAACCCCAGCGAAAGCAGAAAGCAAGGCTGGAAGCTCACGTGGGGCTGGCACAGACCCCCAACCCGCAGCCTTCCTTCTGGGGGCTCACCCACTCTGAGGCTATCAGGGTCATCTGAGGGAACAGAAAATACTGAGTAAACTACTTTTTTTTTTCTTTTTAAAATCTAAAATTTTGAGGCCACGTCCTGCTAAGTCATTGGGTTGCCCAGGCTCCAGCTGTACTCCTGCCTCTGCCTCCCAGGTGCTGTGATTCCAGACAGAGCCATTTCACCTGCTCACAGTTCACTGCACTTTGTATCATCATCCGTTAGGAAATGTGATGCTTTATTGGGTCCCTGGAATCCAGTTTCACGCTGGGGTTTCTCCTGTGTTCGGCTGAGCACTTGGTGCCGTTCCCGGGCTGCTGCCTCTCACAGACGAGCACCACAGCCCCATGCCCAGCAGTCTCGGGAGCCCTGGCCTCCTATGGGCCTGCAAAATGTGGTGTGAAATTCTGCATCACGGCAAGACTGAAAATTAACACCACGTGACACCTAGGTATCACTCACATAATTTTCCCCCAGCAATAACAGCAGGTGTTTAAAGCAAATAGCCCAGCAGGCTCTTGAAGGACAGAAATTAGTTCAAAATCTCTGAGGGCAGTACACGTGGGGCTTAATTTATCGAGTCTGAATTTTTGTGACATGAGATCGGCTACGACTTTCTGGAGTCTCTCTGGAGAAATGTGTGATGACTGCATTTGACAAGACAAGAGTTGGCACTTAGGCGATGGTCCGTGGAGAGGCTCACTCTGCTGGAGGGTCCTCCCAAGCTCCCTTCTTGCAGGACTGACCTTGTGCACACTGGGATTGGAAAGCGTGAAACTGCACTGGGTAGAGTCTTACTAAAGGCTGGGGGTGAGGGAGATTGCAGGGTGGGTGCTGACCAGCGACAGAGACAGACAAGAAGAAAGGAGGGAGAATAAAGCTGGGTCGGCAGCTAGATGGTAATGACGAAGAAGAAGAACACAGATGATAGAGAGATAGGTAGATAGATAGATGACAGATAGCAGACGGAAACAGGGCATACAGCACATCCTTATAATCCCAGCACTACAAGAGGCTGGGGCAGGAGAAGCTAAGTCTGAGCTCAGTTTGAATAATTTAGCAACTTGATAAGAATTTGTCTCAAAGTAAAAAGTACTACACAAAGGGCTGCGGATGTGGCTAAGATTGGAGAATCAGTGTTCAACTCCCAGGACCATGGTCTGGGTCTGGAGGGGATTGAGGACATATTACAGAATATTGAGCAGTACCAGAAAGTCGTGTTTTCCCAAGTCAGAGTGAGTTTCCTACCTTTCAGGCAACGCACAGTATGGGAGGAAATTTAAGAAAACACGACTTTAATGGGGTGCAGCTCTTGTCAGATGGGGTCCTTGCAGGGCGAGTCCGTCCAAGGGAGTAGCCGTAGTTCTCAACCCCAGAACCCTGGAGGCCCATCCCTCTGAAATAGCACGGTAGAATCTTAAGTATCCTCCTGAGTCCTTTTATTTCAAGAAATTCCGAGCCGAGAATGGAGCAGACCTGACATGCTAACTTAGGAAATGGCTCCTGAGTGCCTGCGCGCGATGCCGCACTCAGACTGACGCTGGAATCTTAAACATCGTGTGTGCTTAAGGGAAGGAAAGATGGCAAGGAAGGGACATTCAAATTTGGCTGAAGAATGTCCCTGCAGAGAAGCTGAGTTTGCTGGGTCCCGTAAAGGAAGCAACATCAGTAGTTCGTGCACACAAGATGCTTCCTTTATGGGACCCAGCAAACAATGAGTGCTTAGTCTGGAACTTGGAAGCGCCACACTAGTAATGACAGCCGCTGCCCTGTGGCTTCCACCACAGAACATGGAGGGACACATCCTGATAAGTGCCCTTGAGACCAGGCAGGGCTGCGTGGATCCTTGTGACCTGGACCAGGAGATCAGTGCATGTTGGGGTGGCATAGATGGACGCAGCAGTGCCAGTGAGATGCAGATTAGGCCAGGCCAGACCACTCGCTGCTTCTTCCTAAAAACCAGCAGAGGTGTGGTCAGTGTGCACTGGGAACTTCTGGCAAGTTCAGTTTGTTTAAGACTCATCTGTACGTGTTGTGTGTCAGAGAACTAAGGAAAGGTAAACCCCATTGATTAGGAAGAGTTAGTCAAGTTTTGTGGCATCCAAACATTGGAGATTATTGCTGGAAATGACTTTTAGGGAGCTGAGCTGCTTGTTGAAGCCATGCTTAATGTTCACAAGCAAACCTGCCCGTGAAGAAGCACAGCGCACACAGAGCCACTGCACCTGCGTGGACAGTGAGACTGCAGCTTCACAGCCTGGGCTCTGGCTGTGTTCACGCAGCTGCGCGTGAGCACTGGGTTAAGTTATGCTCTAAACTCTTGAGGCCTGCATGTCAGCTCGCAGTGTTGGGCACTGTGGATGGCTTAGCATCCTTTAGGCACCCAGTGCAGGGCTGAGTGGCGCTCAGGGCACCATGGACCATGCAGACGCTGCCCTTGGCCAACGCTCACTGGGATTTCCCTGGTGCTCTTTCCGGAATGTTTGCCTCTGGGAGAAGCACGTTAGCATCTCAGCACTGTTACCCTGTCCACCAAAGATATTCTGAAATATCCTGAGAGGGAGGGTAAAGGAGCAAAGAGGAGACATGCTGATTGCTTCAAATATGTGTAAGCAATTGATTAAGCAATGGACTAAGGCATGGGCTGACTGAGTCCCTAAACTCAGTGCAACACAGATGACACTGACGTTTCTAACCCAATGTAGCTAACTGGATGGCAGGTAGAAACCCTGCACTTCCTGTATTTGAAGCAGTCTTCTAGAATATATTTTCTCATGTCGCCCTTGAATTGAGGGATTCCTAAGACAGTCCTGAATGGAAGGCTCCCTCCCGCACTGAGGCCATATTGTTAGACCACAGTCAGTTCTCTCCACCCTTGGCACTGGTGGGGCTCTCACACCAGGCCTCTGCCATAGCTGGCGGCCAGGCAGCTCTGCAAGGGGTCCTTCTTTTCAGAGCCTTTGCCTCTAGTGGGGTTGGGTTTTGGAAATCCAACTTAGGGCATGCCAAATGGACCTTAGTAACCGCAAAGGTAAAACACAGTTGTGTGAAGTGCAGGGCCTGACAGAACTGTGTGGTCAATGTGGAGAAGATTAAGTATTAAAAAAGAAGAGGAGGAGGGTGGCAGCTTCAGGAGACATTTCCACTGCGATTTTAGGATAATAGCTTTTGAAACATGGTCCTCATAGAGAGGTCTCAGCCAAAGCTTAGGTAGCTCTAAGGTAGAAGAGCAAGGTTTAGGGGAACAGAACTATGTAATTAACATGATGACGGACAGTACAAAATCCTGTCGCAAGCATTTTCTTCAATTGCGAATCGTTGCTTATGTTGTTGTATTTAAGTTTTGGTCATTTAGTATGATAACTGTATGCCATGAATCAAAAACAAATCTGGAATATCAATGAAGAAAGGTTTCTGGTTAAATGTTTTATATTAAAAGAAAGCAAAATGGGAGAATTAACTTGGGAATATTGAAAACATTTAGCAATGTGATTTTTAATAAAATGCTGCGTGGAAAGAACCAGCCTGTCTTCCATCTGTCCATTTAACAAATGTAGAGATGAGAAAGCACACTGAATGAAGGAAGAGCCGACAGGAGACGTGATTTCTAACTCGTGGAAATGTCTGATTGAAGAAAGGTATCCGCTGCCCTTTTCATTCTGTGTTACAGCACTAACACCTTTGCTATTGAGGGTTGGCTTGAGTTTCCCCCAAAACTATGCCAAAATCCTAACTGCCTGTGACACAGGACTTTATGTACAAATAAGGTCTTTGTAGAGGAAATAAAATAACAAAGATCGTGAGGACCCTGACGTTATGTGACTAACAGGAGGTGTAGGCACAGAGGCACAGAGAGGAAGAGCCTGGGGACCTGTCAGCGTGGAGAGCTCCGCTGTCAGGGGAGGGTCTAAGGGGGCAGCTGGGCCCCTTTCACCCCCTCCATCAGAGGGTAGTGCCTGGTGGCCCCTGATTTTGCACCTGCAAACTCACAAACATGAGAAAGTTTTCTGTTCCCATCCACACAGTTTAGGGTAACAGCTGCCCCGGGAATAGCTCTTCTTCTAAGAATGTACCCTAGTTATAAAATAATGTCATTATAAAATAACCATATGATTAAAAGCATAAAGAAGAGAAGAATCTTTAGAAAGCAAAACAGGGAAAAAAATCCTGTTTTGGTGAACATGCTATTATTTTTATCTATTGATGGACAAAAGCAGTCATAGGAATACACCACCTAAACGTGTACCTTTCAAAATAATACCGATCAATTGTGAAGCTGAGCGAGAATCTATGTCTTTTTACGCAAAGGAGCAGAGCACTTGCGGTTCTTGAAGCTTCCCACATCATGTTGCAGCTTTGGTTCTGAGGTGCACGTTATTTTTGACCGAAGTGTCCTGTGTCGTGACCAGATGCCAATGAAGAAGTAACCTTCTTTCCTCACGAGCCAGTCCTGGAAATACTCTTTCCCTAGGGTCCCATGCTTTCAGTAGGAAACTACCTCCCTGAGGATAAATGAGAACCTGCTTGAAGTAGTAGAAGCCTTAACCTCATGGGAGGGTGCAGACTGGCAGGGTGCTCACAGATGTGGTCACCCTGTCGCGAATAGCACTGTCCTGACGAAGTGAGATCTTGCCCCCTGGAAGCAGCCGGGCTCTCCCTGAAGGAAGGCACGGCGGGGAGCCTGTGAGCCCTCTGTCCAGTCCCCCGGAGCCCTCGGCGTGCTGCAGGCCTGTGTCCAGGCCAGGAGTCAGTCTACAGCTTCTGTTTGCCACAGGGACACAGGCTGAGGCTCAGCTGTCTCTCTCACCCTTCAGCCAACAGCCATATCTGTGTAGCAGGACAACATTCAGTTTGAGGATTTTCTTTTTCCGCTACATTGTTCTACTACTTCCTCCAAAACTTTAATATCTGAATATATGTAAATTTCCAAAACTGTATTTTAAAAATAGGATACCAAAGTCGCCTCCTGCATGTTGCTCACTGTTGAAATACTGGCCAGGAGGCATTGCCCTGCTGAGCACACCCTGGTAACTTGGACTTGGAGTTGATCTCCTGTGGGAGGAAACCATGTTTTACAAGAGCTCCATGCACACCTGCCAACTCCCACAGTACGTCAGTGTGTCACTTAGGGTTTACCAGAGAAACAGATAGATATGCAAGACACACAAGGTACACAAAATGTACAAATGCATGACAAATTGCAAGAATGGCTTGTGACCATCACCCACAGAGCTGGATGAGGCAGTGTACAGAGGGTGTCTGCATGGGACAGAAGGTTCCAGTCAAGGTCTGGAGCTCACTGCAGTGTCCACACAAGTCTGCACCAGGAGGCTGACAGGTCTGGGATGGAGGCCGTAGGGTCTGTGCTGAAAGCCAGGAGACAATGTCCAGGATGAAGGCAAAGACTGGAGCTCACCCAAGAACAGCAGCCTCACTTCCTCCTTCCTCACCTCCTCTTTAAATGTCCAGGCAGTGAGCTGCTGTAGGGTGGGTCCTCCATACCTGGAGTGTAGGTTGGCAGCTTGCAGAGGGTCCTCTACATCCCAGGGTGTAGAATTGATGATTGGTTTTAGTTCAGCTCCTAAACTTCTCCAGTTGACACAATCAGCCAAGCATACAATCAGGGCACTGAAAACTGGCTGTGCGTGGATGCCAGTGAAGTGCTGGAGGCAGGGAGGAGAAGGGAAGGTATCTGTCAGGTATAAAATGCAAATTAACTTTTCCAAGTCTGGAGATAGAAAAGCAGGAACTTCACAGCTTGCACCAAAAGATTTACCCTTAAGACATTTGTCTGCCTAAGAGATACTGCAGAGAATCACCGTTTCTCCCAGGTTGGTGGTTGTCTTCTGATTAGCTCTAGGAGGAGGAATGGTTTTAAATACAGCTTTATAACAGTGACAGGGACAGCTTGAAGCCATGCTCATCCAATGCATAATCACAAGCAACTGCTCAGCCACATGGATCATGCTAGGAGGCTGGAAGTGGAAAGAAGGAGTACAGAGCAACTTGGGAATCGTGGCGGCCGTGAATTATGAGGAGGAGCCCTGGGAGCAGAGGATGACACAGAATCTGGGCAGCAAGCCATCACTGCCCTGGGCAGAGCTGGTGGGCGGTGCGGTGGCTAAGTGCAGCCTCGTCTGACCCATCGCAGCCTTCTCTGGCGCCAAGGAGGGCCGCAGCGGCTGAGAGCTCCCTGGACTGGACACATCATCTTGCCACTGTATGGACAAATACATCTCTCAATAACCCCAAGGAACACATTTAGGAAGCCAGGCTGTAACCTGAATCCTGAATTTACCAAGCAATCTCAGCTTACACAGAGGGCAAATTCCAACATCTGAACCACCCTGTTGAGGACAATTACAATGCAGGTACAGAATTTTAATTTTCCTGTCATTATACTGAAAAATTTAAATGGAGTAGGTAAACTACAGTTTGCTATTTTCTCCCATGTGTCCAAGGCATCATGGTTTTGGTATGCAATCGATATAAAATATTACTGTCATCTTTGCATTCGATTTTCATACCCAAGTATATGAAATCTCATGTATATTTCACACTCACAGTGATTCTTACTTACACTAAAACTTTTTCATAAATATCTTATCTGACTTAGATTTTATAAAACTTACCCTTTGGAAATTCACACACTCAAGCTATTCCAAACTTGCTTGAAAGTTTTAGAATGGCAGCAGCTAGATTATCAGCTATTAAATGTATGGCCTGCCACTCACAGTCCATTGGAAATTCAGCCACAGCTGTGGCCTTTGGTCCCTACAGCAGTGGGTCGGCTGGCTGGGAGTACGAGCAGCTGATCTCCCCAAGCGCGGCTCCTTCCCCAGCTGCATCCGTGCTGCAGGCCGCGGACACTGACCCTAAAAGCAGACATGGCCGCAGGTCTCTTGTTCACTGCTCCCCCCTTTCTCCTCTACTGCTTGAGCGCTCCTGGTGATCATGACCGTGAGCTCGGAATGTGGCCTTGGGTCGGCTCGTCGCCTTCACCAATCCCAGGTTTTGTATGCTCGGTTTTTATTTTTGTTCATTTCAAAGTATTTTCCGCCTTCACCTGTGGCTTCTTTTTCTGAAGGAACTTGCTTTGCAATAGGTGTTGTTTACCTATGGCACATCCCAGGAGACACTGGGTGTCTCCTCCGGTGGCCTCCAGCTGACACAGGTCCCTGAGGCCCCCAGCCTGGGGCCCCGTGTGCTCCTGAAAAGATTGCATTTTCTTCAGGGCTGGGAGGATTTTGTGTCTTTGGGGTAGCCAGTGGAAACTTTGGTCAAGTGTTTTCTGAGTTTGTAACTGCTAGTAATTGCTGTTACATTAAAACCCCGCATTGTGATTATTAATCTATTTCTTCATTCAGATATTTTGGTGCTTGCTTTATTTATTTTGAAAAACCCACACATTTCAGACTGTTACCAGTTTTGGGCCAGTTGACCGTGTTACCACTGTGAAGTGTCACCTGTAGTCTCTGGGAGGACTCCTTACCCGAGAGGGCAGCCTAGCCCACCGGGTGTCCCTGGAGCCGCCCGCTCCAGTGCTGAGGCTCTGTCTATGGCTTCCCGATCACATTGCAGCTCACGTGGAGTTCTTGTTAGTTTGGTCTCGATGTTTTTGTCCCACCTGACAATCTCTCCAGAGTAGTGTAAGTTTTAACCTTTTTCATTTAGTGTAGTGATGATTACCATGAACTCTTCCTTTTGGTGTTTATTATCCATAGATCTTTGTGCTCTGTGGTTTCTATTAAATTTTAGATACCTCCTGATGCCAATTTTCTATACTGCGCCCAGGGGTGCGTGTCTATTTTATCCTTCAATGTATGAATTTATAACTTGCATGGGTTTTAGAAAACTTTAAACTCTTAAACACTTTTTGCATTCTTTCTTATTTTCTTTTGGGACTTCATGGCACAGTAGTGGGTGTTTGCAGTGTCTTGTGGTCCTCTGATGTGCTTTGTGCTGGTTTTTCTCTTATGTGTTTTTGATAATCAGCCTTATCGTTCAGTTCTGGCTTATGTGTCTGTCCTTGCTGGTGCCCTGCAGGCCCTCGGGTGGGGTGGCTTTTCCTGGCTACAGCTGGAGTCCCCACTGCCTGTGCCATTAGGACAACTCTTGGGGCTTGGGGTGACGAGTCCCTACCCAGAGTTGGTTTCCAGTTTCAAACAAAAAATTGAGCAAAACAAGCAAAAACAGTGACAAAGTTTCACAGTAATTTGATAAATTAAAAGTTGAGAGAAGAGAGAAACTGGCTCTGTAGAGAATGCGTTGACCAAGTAAAAGAGAGGAAAAAATAAAAAGCAAAACAAAAGTGCACCCTGGGGGCACAAGAGGGCTGTTGTGACTGATGGCACAGTCTCGGTGGTGCTGGCTCCTGTTCCTTCCACACACTGTGGGGAGCTGGGGAAGCCCCATAGCCACGGCCCTGAGTGTTATTTGGTGGCGCCCTGGGGTCAGTCACGCTTCCTCTGCTGATGCCGTGCCACGTGATACTCTCCCGCCACGGGCTGTGCAGTGCTGTCAGCGCAAGTGCAGCCTGGGGCACTGCTCAGGGCAGGGGGACCACGCTGGCCTTCAGGTGACCATGGGATGCACCTAGAGGACAAGGACGGCCAAGCGCTGTGCCGGGCTGGCCTGTTCCTTCAGCTCAGGAAGGGGCCTGTGTGTCCAGAGGTTTTTACACAACCTTGGGAGGGTCTGAATCCCCGGGTGAGCTGCCGTGGGGTGGAGCCGCTGCTTTCAAAACCACGCATCGATTTCACCGCCTGCTCTTAACATCAGATATGAACAAAGTCAATGAAATTAGCACAAACATTCACTTTATTTAAATGAATCAATCCAGGTAAATGGATGTGGGAGATTCAGGGCAAAACCCACTACTCCGAGTGCCTCCGGAGGAATCTTTCTTATCTGGGTGGCGAGTGATTAAGTGTTCTTGGCGAGTTCCTCAGATCCAGGTGCCATCCACAGCATGGGCACGGTCTGGGCAGCCTCACAGCTGACGGGTGCCTGGCACCCTGCAGGGACACAGCCCAGTGATGCCATCGGGCCCTGGGCCTCCGCTGCTGGGGAGGGTGGTGGGTGTGAGGAAGGAGGAAGTGGAGCCGACCTCGGGGTGCAAGGAGCCATGTGCTATGCCACACAAGGGATCAAGGGTAAAAGATCAAAGCCAGAAATTGGAAGCGTTGGGCGTTTTCTCCCAGTCAAACTGCATCTGAGGCGGAGCCTGTGATCTGCGTTAGAACTGAGGTGGGATTTACAGGTGATGTCCTTGTGCATCACCTTGATTTTTCCATCTGAACCGGGCAATTCCAGACATGCTCGCATGCTCTATTTCTCCAGATAAAGTCTGTAAGGTGAAACTGGGCTTCGCACCCAGCTTCAGTGAAGACAGCGGGCCCTACACCCCGGGCCATGCAGGGTGAGAGGCCGCTTTGAAACCGACCTCTTGCCCACTGAAAGAGCTGCTAATTTTATTCACTGATCTGTGTCGCTATGCGGTTTGAGAGAGCATCTGAGGGTGTCAGGAGGTGTCGGCAGAGTTCACTGCCGTCCTTCACAGCTGCGAGTGTATTTCCCCTTTGCCCTCCTTTACTGCCAGCGAAGAGGTGAGACATGGGTTAGTTCATTTCTGTCAGACAGCTCCAGGTCTGAAAAATGCACATTATAATATGAAATGTATTCTTCTGCAATGGTAATCTCATGAAACCTAAATAAGATATGGAAAAGTGAGAATGATGTGTTAAATTATTCTTGGCTTTATATAAGGCAGGAATACCTACACCCCAAATATGCAAAGTACAGCAAAGAAACTATTTTTGCTAGACCAATTGCATCTCTCAGATGTGATTTCAGAAGTACTGTGCAATGTGTGTAAAAATAGTCTGGAAAAACCGCTTTTAATATGATAAACTCTTAAGATGTCCCTCCTCAAAGATGCACAAACACGTAGTTGTATTATCCTTTGAAAAGCATATTTTCTCTTTTAGGTACCGTTTGTGACCATCAAGGTCCGTCCTTTGCTGTTGCTCTGGGTAAACTATAAAAACACTAACGAAGAACCCTAACTGCTGGTCGCTCTCCTGGCAGCTTTGTCTCGTGAGGCCCCGGACGGAGTGTCACGGCACCTTATGGAGTGGATGTGACACTGCGTTTCTGGGTAGGAAAGCTGTCCCCCTGCTCTGTCCCCAGCCACCTCATGTGTGTATCTTTGAAGCCCCTCTGGAGACAGTTCACAGCTAGAAAACACTTTGCAGGGGCAGCAGAAACAAACCTGAATTAGTGAACGAAATCAGGACTCCGCGGTTTGGGGTTTGCTCTGCCTGGCTTGTTCTTCATGGGGCCCAGTGGTAAAGGCCCTCACCCCACACGGTGAGAGGTCAAAGGGCCCTGGGTACTGGCGCTCACATGAGCGGGCTCAGAGGGCCATGCACTGGTGCCGGGGTCGCACTGATACGGTTTTCACAAGGTCTTAAAGCCAGTTTGCAGATGGCAGGACCTGAGGCACCTTCTTCCTGCCTGCCCCCTTTCTTGGCTGCCGGGAAGCCGGGGTCCACTGGGCCCTGCGCTGAGCATTGTTCTGCGTGGACCTCAGACCCACAGCTCCTGGCTCTGTGGCCCAGTGGACACAGTCTGGTTTAACTCCTGTGTATGCAGCTGTGTAGAAGTGTGCTCCTGCCCTGTGAGGGGCGGAACTGACACGGGTCACCTGGAAGCACCTCCCCCTGGGAGATCCTGAAACCTAAGCAGGGAAGAGAGACACAGCCCAGGGGACCTGCCTGCCAGAAGGTTGCAAAGCCAGCTTTGCGGCCCCTGTGACCCAGAAGTGAAGACGGCTGAGCCCAGGCTGCCCTGCGCCTGGGACACAGATGGTATCACAATACATGGCCTGGAGGGTCCAGGAGGGGACTCTAGGGGGATGCCTGTCACCACACCCCTGTGTGCACACACAAACACACAATATGCACATGTGCACTCAGGGAATCAGCCCCTCCCAGCCTGTTAGCTGGAGACAGGGCACATCTATGTGACGTGCTGGCCCCACCTCATAGGGTCTTGAGCCCTCCGGCACAATCCCTCATCCCCCTGCCCTGTGTCCCCTGCCCTGTGTCACTGGGATGGGTGACTCAGGGTCTGCCTGGGAGCCCTGAGGGCGGCTCAGGCCTCTGGGCCCAGGCTCACTGGCCTCATCTTCCTGACTTTGGTCAGCTCCAGCTCCTGCAGCCCAGATCTCCCACCAAGACGGTTCCTGTGGACAAGCCCAGCCCGGGGAGAAGCCCGAGGCACATACTGGGATAAGCCCTGTGTCCAGGCCTGGGAACTGTGAGCAAGCTGGACTCTATCCCTTCCTTCCACTGGGCTTGTCAACAAAAGACATAAAAATCTATAATCACCACTGAGACATGAGCTAAACAGCAAGCACCTCACTGGCAATGATCACAAAAAACTATTTGTTTCGTTTCATTTTGTTTTGTTTTGATTTGAGACAGTCTCGCTGTGTAGTTTAGGTTGGCTTTGAACTCACAGTGATTCTCCTGCCTCAGCCTTCCGAGTGCTGGGGTTACAGGTGTGCATCACCCTACCCGGATGGTCTTAACTCAGATTTTGAAATTTAATACTTTGAAATATGTTTTGTATTAAATGTTGATTGTTTTGGTTCTGGATTGAACAGAACTTTCTTTTGAAAAGCATTCCAGCGAATCAGGGCTCTATCTTTTCTAGAGGAGAAAATATTGTGTAATATTTGCAGAACGTGCAGAAATTCCATGACGTGTGGGGATTTGATGCTGTTTCCAAAATACAAAATAAGAGAAGGCGGCGAGGGAGGATCGAGTTAAAGGAAGTGTCCACCTCCAGATGGTGATGACTCTCTGTTATGTGTGCACACAATACCTGAGTATCTTCTGACTTTCTTGGCTTGACTGTCCACCCCGTAAGTGCTAATAGGTAATATTCAAATCAGCAGCTGCCTGCAGTCCTCGTCATCTTCAGAAGTGAGAAGATGTTGCCGCGCCCTTTACCAGGCCAGCCGCCGCTCCGCACAGAAGAGCTAGGTAGCGGCAGGTCTGTCCCGGGCACGTGGATGCACGCGTGTGCACGGGGCTCCTTGGTTTCATGTTTTCAACTCCTGTCTGTTAACTTTGGGAACTTCGGGGGCTCCTATCTCGCCCTCTTGGAGCCCTGCGCCTGCTTCATGCCTGCAGACTGAAGATCGGCTCTTTCCACGGGCGGCAGTGTCAAGTGTCTGAGACGCGGACCTCATGCTCCTCTGTGCTTTCCTTCCTCCTGAGCAGAGAATTAGCGGCCCGTAAACTTCTGGGCTTTCAGGTATTTTCCTGTGCACTTTGAAGACATTTTTTTTCCTTTTAAGTAGACACCTTCTTTCAGTCTAATCGTGTTCCTTTGCTAACTTTGTGTACTGCTTTTTAGCATGGATTTTCTTGAAGTTTGTACACAGCGGGAGTATGAGTGGATTCATTTAATCTTATTGTTAAAGTTATCACAATAGCCTTCACCCCCAGGAAATCTCACAGAGACCAGCATCGCGGCCTGACTCTGTGGGACCCAAACCTCCGGGACCTGCAGAGTGGCCTGGGCTGTTTGGATTGAAAGTCTGCACAGACCAGCATCTTGGCACGACTGTTTGGGACTGGTAGGCCCACCCTTCATCCGCAGGGAACTGCCCTGAGACCAGCAACTGGGCCAGGTCTGTCTGGGCTGGTAGCCCCGCCCTTCAGCCCCAGGAAATCTCCCAGAGACCAGCATCGCAGCCTGACTCTTTGGGACCGGGAACCTCCCGGACCCGCAGGGAGGACTGGGCTGTTTGGATTGGGAATATTGTGGAGACTGGCATCTTGGTCAGGTCTGTTTGGGACTGGGAACTTTGCAGAAACCAGCATTTTGGCCTGACTCTTTGGGACCTGTAGGCCCACCCTTCACTCACAGGAAACCTCCTGGAGACCTGCCTGGGACAAAGCACGGTGGCCTGGCCTGCCTGAGATTCCACAGGCTCTGGGGTGGCCACAGCCAGCATTCGCCTTATAACTTAAGGAGCCAGGAGCCCACAGAGGGGAGTTAGGACCCTGTGAGGAAGCCAAGAGCCTGTGGGGGAGCCACTGCCCCTCCAGGAACTGAGGGTGTAACAGGTAATTTGCCACACAAGCAGAGAAAGCTTTGGAACACTGCTCAAAGTAAGGAAATATAGAAAAATGACAAAAGGAAAGACCAAAAGGCAGGCTCAAAGCACTAGCCCTCCCCAAGAAAGCTTAGAAGCTGTGTACATAGAAGAAAAAAGAAGCCATATACCTGAAATGTTTGAAATGATATCAAATGAAATAAATATGCAAATAGGGAAAGCTATGGAGAAATTCAAACCAGAAATACTTGCTCAGGTAAAAGAAGAATTGATAAAAACAGTGAAAGAAATAGTGAACGCATCTAGTGAAAACACAGCTAAAAAATTAGAGGAACAAAGCAAACAGATAGAATCCCTCAAAGAACAATATAAGAAACAA
>PVJX010010587.1:0-56607 GCA_004027295.1 Dolichotis patagonum
CAAAGTATGTATTTGTTTTTCAAAAACTTCAGTGACACATATGGTTTTGGCATGTGTTCATCTAATAATGCCCTAGTAAGAAGGTACGCAAGTATAGAACACATAATAAGTACAAAAATTTTGTATAAAATAAAATTTGTTGTTTGATCTGTTCTAGGCAGGGTCATTCCAAAGAGGACAAAGATCACTGAAATACCTGACAGAATTCTGACTTCTGCTTCATTTCCTATCCTGGAGCTGGCTGGATTTCGAGCAGAGCATCGGTAGATTCCAATGTCCCCTGGCTGAATTCGGCTGATCTGCAGTGCTCCAGAGGGCAAGACCACCACTCGGGGGTCTCCTGGGATGGGAATAAGGTCTTGCTGATTTTTCTGCCAGTGAATTGTGGGCATGGGCTCCCCAATGACTTCACACTTGAGTAACACAGTGTCTCCCATGAAGGCTGTCACAGACTCTGTCTGGGAAAGAAACCTCAATGGTCCTAAGGGAAAGACAAACAATGAAAGGTAAGTGTTTCAGATGAGGCACACTAGTCACCTCTGAAAATAATCACACACTGCATTTTTTATGGGAATTATATTTTACAAGATATTCTCTCAAATCCCATCACGTTGTTCTTACACTTTAGCACATCAACTGTCAGGCACTATGAGTGGGCTCAGAGGCTGAAACAGTGATGTTCCCACATATCCCAAGCAGCTTAGTATTTTGTTAGTATTGATTAACAAGACCACCACATAAAGTAAACAGAGCAGGTACAATCTAATTTGACACATGTCGAAATTGAGGCTCAGACAAGTGAAATTCCAAACACAAATTCACGCAGTTAGTATGGTAAGGTCTCAAAACAATGAGACCTTGTTTTTCTGAGTCAAAATGCTGTGCCCTTCCAGTTTCCCAACTTTAGACAAAGGTCTCAGGTCATGGGGATTCACAAAAGATGTTATAGGTCATCACCTATGGCAGTTTCCAGAAACATGAATGTTAACATCCAAGTGAAATAACAAAGTACAACCTTTTATGGGTTGACCATTTAAGTCAAATGATTCTTAGTATTTTTCAAGAACAGTGTGCTGAAAGTCCTACAGTTGAAATTAAACAACTTGTGGTTGGGCTACTTATTTTGTATGAATCTTTTGACAATCTATTTCATTTCTTGGGCTATAATATAGGACAACTAATAACTTGCATGACCACGAAGATGCTCATATGAAATAATCTGTGAAAATGATGCGTTCGTATTATACAGCTGATTAAGGAAATGATGGGGAAATTAACAAAAAAGACAGGACATCCCTTATTATAAGAATGATGACTAGGGAATCTCTTCCATCATGGTGTCCAACAGGAAAAGCTTACAAGATATTTTGCTCTTGCCCTCTTTACCCGCTTTTATAAATAAGTTGATATCTATGATCCAAATTATATGACCATAAAAATACTTAGGGGTTTTTAGTGACTGCAATGAAATTTTTAAGAATTATGTCACCAATGACAAATTACTGGAAATTTTACTTTCTAGCACTGATGGAAACCAATAATTTTAGTTTTTATATTTTTGTTAGTGTAGTTTTGTTATTCAAAACAATTACATTCATCTTGGGGATTTCTATTCTATTCATCACAGTTATATTCTGATATTTCCAATTTCATTTTAATTTTCTTGAGATTGTTTAAATTGTATGTGCATTGTACTGTAACATTTGATTCATTCATCACTTTCTGGTTCATATCAATTATTACTAAATAGCTCGTGTTATTGTAATATTTTATATATGTACTCTAATTAAACCAAATTTCCCAGCTCCTGGTTAAAGTGCTTTTAGGTACCTGGATTTGAACCTTTTGCTTGCCAGGCAGGCACTGTTTCACTGAGCTATGCCCCTGGGCCTCCCTGTTTAAGTTTTGTCAAGAAGTTTTGATTTTTTGCATCATTCTTTTGTCAATAACTGATTCCATTTTATTTTGTTTTAAATACTGCTAGTTTGATCTTGGGTCTATTAATTCTCACAGATCTAATTTTCTTTATAAACTGATACAAATTTAGCTAAAGATAGAAAGCAATGGTATAATGGCTTGGGCCAAATATTTTAATTTAATATCAGAGACAGTAAGAAATTGTCTAGTCTTTTTCCCTAGATGAAAGCAGAATTTCATGTTCTATTCAAAGACTAAAGTCAAAGATTAATTATCATATTGTCTCCCTAATGTGAGAAACTGAAATTATACATATATATGTATTTGTGTATAAATATGTGTATGATAGTATACATATACACACACACACATCTATATGTACATGCTATATATATGTCATATACATATATACAGTTTGCAATATGTATAACATATTGGCAAAGTTAACAATAAATATAACACTATGCAATATACTAACCATTGTTACCCTCTAAATATATTGTTTTGAAAATATTTTTTCTCTTTAAAAAATTTTTCTCTTGGAGGCTGGAAGTCCAAGATCAGCACTCCAGTATTTGCGTCTGGTGAAGCTGATCTCTGATCTTAAAAAATAATATCTTTAATCTAAAAGATAACTGAATCTTTAAAATATAAAATTAAATGAGTATCACCTATAGAATGGGTACAAGCTGCTGTAATATATCTTCATTATAGCTTTATCTGCATAAACAGACTTGAAATTAGGGATCTTAACGTTGTTAAGAATGACTAATATTAGACAATGCAGAAATCTTAATTGTGATGCCAATGTTAAATTATCAATTAAAGTTTATCCCCTATATATAGTTACTAAAATTACTCAATTACTCATCTGATTCCTAAGCTAAGGCTCCAGAATTTGAGCTACCTGGATCAACACTACAGATATATCTACAGAGGGCGCCAGCCACTTGCCTAATTCCACTCTTGTGTTACCAAAAGAACTAACCCATAACTGTGCGGGACCTTCCCCTCAGTGAAAAACAAAAGGAATCAGTTAGCTTGTACCTGGGCTTATTGTTCAAAGTCCAATTTCCAGACTGTTTGTAGTATATGGTTTTAAATGTATTTAAAAAGATTAAATTGTATTCATCTGCACTGATTACCTTCAGCAAGGGTATACACATTTACTTAAACAGTATGGTTTGCATATGCTATATAAAAGAACACCACAATGAGTAGTTGCAGATGTTTTGAGGCTTATGTTGGGCAACAAACTTCAAGCAAATTTCTGAAATTTTTATTCAGTAGTTTTTCATTTTCATTCTTGGTTTTTCAGTTTGTTGTTAAATAGTAATAATTTCCCCATAGAAAAAAGTTATATATTTCATAAATCTTAGATAGGATAAAGCATCTTTGGTAGTTTAACAAAAACATATGGATATTTTAATATATTCATATATACAGTTCTTTGCAAGATATATACATTCAATAAATTTAATTACAATATGTATTTTTACATTTGAATATCTCTGGTATTCTAAAAGTGAGCTTGTAAGTAAGTTCAAGAGCATAGAGCAAAATATAAAATTAAAGAGTAATTCAAATTGATATTGAACAATTGTTTCCCTCCATAAACTATCTGGCTGGAAGAATCCTACACAGGGCATGAGATTGCATAGTAATGTAATTAGACTTAATGGAATTGGCTGCTACTCTGCATCCTTGTTCAGTAAGTACTCTGTGTTAATTTCAAATCTTAATAAAGAGGGGTCAGAGTTTCATCCTGCTTAATAGTGAACAATGCAGTGTTTGGAAATTTCAAAAGGCTGATTATTTGTCATACTGTTAAAGTATAAAAGCAATTAGTAGCTTTTTTTCTTCTTGTCCAGTAACCCTCTTGCATGTGCAAGGCATAGGCTCTCAGCTTACTGTTTCATTTTCAAGGCATGAGTGTGGGTAGTCAGTAATGAGCATTACACTCACTGTAATTCATAGAATAAAATACAGCAGCTTTTTTTCAAGCATCATTTAATGCTCTAAGGCAATACAAATGATTCTTGTGCTTCATACAGGTTTAATTTTAACTAGGTACTTATGAATACTAGATACCTGCTTAGCAAGAGCCTATTTGAACTTATCACATCACATGTGACCTAGTCAACCATACCGTTTCCCACCTCTTTTCTTTCCTCATTCATTTGCATTATAAACAGTCAAAATATCAGTGTCCCAAAACCCTCCTAACTTTTTTATTTCACTTGGGAAACCCTGATGTTCCTCAGTTTTCTGGGCCTTTCTTATTACCCAAATGCCAATCAAAAGGTTTCTACTTAATTATATACCCAGGAACCTCACACAAGAAGCTCATCATCCATATTCTCAAATCAATTTTCACATCTGTCAAAATCTCTGAGGCCTAAACTGGGTTCCCTTTTGATTTCATTTCTGATGATACTTCATTTAAAAGAAAAGCCCTCTTTCCTAACATCTGCCTATCCATACTACAGTCACTCCTAAAGTCAGAGACAAAATGCCCACCTTTTTCCTCGTCTTAGTAAAAATCATGTTAAAATCTTTAAAAACAGTATAGTACTCATAATTTACAGGTACCATACCAGAGTTGAGTCTATAAATAAATGCCTTAAATGTGTTTGCATGTTTGTATTATATTTTCTGTATTTTACCATATATTTACTGACAGAAAAAAAAAACACAGCATACAAATATTTGCCAAAGTGCTACATGAGTCTAAATATTTTGCAGATATCCACATCTTGAAAACTGGCTTTGAGATTTGGGTCTATCACTCTCCAACACCCTTGAGAAGTTTGTGTTGGTGAATCACAACACACTGGAAGTCACTTTGCTCCTCCCCCTTTTCACCAGGCAGATGATTTTAGGAAACATTTCAGTTTTACAATTTACATTACTGTTGCTCCCTTTATAAATGACCTGGTTTAATCTTCACGGCAGTTCTTTCTTTTTACAGTGCTAAGGATTGAACTAAGTGCTTTGCTCATGCTTGGCCAGTGTTCAGTAACTGAGCTAGGTAGATCCCTAGCCCATGACAATTCTTTAAATAGTTCTATTATTTCCATATTATATATGGAACAGATATGATAGCAAGTGAGTACCTGTAATCTTTTTAAAATTTAGTAGTGAATTATTGTACATATTAAAATACCTTATTTCCTCAACTTAAGTGAAAATGTATCAGATGTATCTCTTCTATAAGCCACTACTCTCTATTCCAGAACCTCCCAGAAGTAGCACAGAACTGAGGAAATTATGTTGTTCTCAGTTCTCTATATCCATGATCTCCATAAATGCAAATTCAACCAGCTATGGATTAAAACCATGCATATATATACATATATATTTTACATATATATGTATATATATGTGATATATATACACATATATGTATATATACATATATGTGTATATATATCACATCTGTACTGAAAATTAGAGTATAAAACTACTTACATTGCATTTACATTGTAGTAAGTATCATAAGTCAATGAGAGATAATTTAGTATGTCCAGGATGATATATCTTGACTCTGGAAATATTATACTATACTATGCTACTTTATAAAAGGATTTGAATATATGTTAATTTTTTTGTATCTGTGGGGATGTTTTGAACTCATCTCTTGTAGATATTGCAGAATAATGGTATATTCTGATCTAAATAGAATTTTTATATACAAATTTCAGCCCGAACCACTACACAATTAAAGGGAACAAAAAGCCAATTTTTATTTTTAGTGCACTCAGAGGGCTTCCCTATCTAGCCTTTGTGAAGGTTGTTTTCGAGAATGAACTGTAGTCAAAGTTCCTACCTTCACATCTTGCCTGCCCTGGGACAGCTTTTTTAAAATCTAGGAACACCTGGACTTGTTAATAGCTTCCCACACCAATCAATTCACAGGTTTAGACATTTTCTGTATCTTTATGTGCTAACAAACACCTGAACCCATTAGTGAGAAACTATAAAAAGTAAAGAACATTTTGTTTTACATATGGAAAAGTCAAACACATATGGAAGCTCAATTTTATCCCTGTGCTCAAAATTATAAACAGATATTTCTTAACTCCAATTTTGCAAATGATTAATGCACAGTAAAAGTGCCTTGGCTTTAGCATCAGAAATTGTATTTATGTCAACAATTCTAATTACAGTTATATAGAAAGCATTAATTGCTATTAGCAAGAAATATATGGCCATTAAGAGATTACCATGAAGAAATATGTCTACTCTGTTTATTCTGATTTTTACAAAGGCACTCTCAATTATTATCTTATAGTATTTTAATACAAAAATATTCATTAAATATCTATTTACTGTGTTAATTTGTTAAATGTTGCTAAGGGCCAGTTATTTCCAGAACATTTACTAACTATGCAAGGAAGAGTGAAGGGTTTTTTGGTTGTTTTTTTTTTTTTTTTTTCCTTTTTAGCTCTTCCATAACACATTGTTTGAATATCTGGGCTCTAACTACACAGTGCACTTCAAAATTCTTATTTTCTCACTGAGGCCTTCTCCAACCAAAGGAGAATCAGTTGTCTCTAAGTATTTGCTTTGTACTCACTTCAATTGTAATTAATTATGCAATCTACTTTATAGCAACCTTTGCCTAATTCCACAATAACAGGGTTCAGTTGTATTTTATTCTGTACTATAAATATTTAGTACAATTCATGACATAATTTGTCAACAAATATTTGTTGCATAAAAATATGCATTATAGCTTAGACAAATATTACAAGCTCTAAACATTAGGAAGTCAAGGAAGGTAGCAACAACTAGGGAGGCAGAAAAGGTAAACAGGACAAAGCAATGATTTTTTTAGGTAAAGTAAAAAAAGAGCTGAGGATAATAAACACAGTAAAATCTATTCATGCATACAGCCTATTCTTTGTAAAGACAATATGGTATAGGGCGAAAGGCAATGCCTAATGCATTTTGAAAATTTCATCTAAGCCTTATCAGTTTAAATTGACGATCAGCGGACAGTTTGGATGAGATTTCCATTATCTTTATTTTTTTATTTTATAGAGGAAAAAAGCACAGAAAAGTTAGAAAGCAATCAAGGAAACAAACAAACAAAAAAATGAAAGTCAAATGATGACAACAACAAAATGGTGATACAGGATTTCAAAATAAGATGATAGGACTTTAACAGTGCAGGCATGCAAAATTGATCAAACATTATGATTTCTCTTTGAGCAGTTTCTTTCCCTTTCACTATACCTATTATGACTTTGGATTTATTTACTTTCACTGTTTTAAACTAGTGAGATAATATGGTATTTTCACAAGTGAGTATCATTTATCTCACTTATCAGTATGGCCTCTAGTTGCATCCATTTACCTATAAAGGTGTTGAGTTGATCCTTCTTTAAGGCTGAGTAGTATTCCATTATATAAAAATTGCACATCATTTTTTTTCAATGTAAGAGACATAAATTTCAAAGCTAAACAATCGGAGATATTCACTCTCTATCATATGAACTTTTGTTTTCTTCCAAATAGTTGTCCATATTGTCACATACAGGGAAATCACATGAAACAACATAGTATGGAATTGATCTGAACACGATGAGGAAGGCGTTTCAGGTCTCCAAGACCAGACAATACGGAAGCAAAGAATGGCTGTCATAGTGTCTCTCATTCTCTTCAAAACAGCTGTCCCTACCTTCATGTGTGTTGAACTTAAACAAAACAAAACAAAACAAATTAAAATCACTTTGAACAAAGAATGATAGTATTGCTGGATTTCAAATCATGAGCTTATGGAAACAGCACTGGGTACTGTAGTGTCTCTTTTTCTTCAAAGTAGTTGTTCATTTCAACATGTGTTATATAGTTGGTTCTCGTAAACTGTTTATAAGCTCTATACATGCATAAGTCTCTACATGTATATCTATCCTTTCTATATTAGAGAGAAAAACAAAACAAACAAAGACAAAATAAAACAATTCCTAGAAAAGCATGAAGCAAAAGTCATATAAAACCACAATACAAGGTGATCTACAATGGTTACCATGATGATTCAGCAGTATATAACAACATTAATAAAAACAAAGCATTGGAGACATTATAAGACTTCAAAAGCAGGCAATAATCAAACCAGAGTGGGTATCTTAGTGAATCTTGTCATCTTCAGTGTAGTTGCCTATACACTTAGACTTAATGCTATCAATCATAACAGATTTGAATAAAATCAGTCAATACAAAATAGCAATCTAACAAACCAGAATCAAAGAAGATCAGTCATAATAAGACAGTATAAGTCATACAGGGTTTCAGATTAAGTTGATAGGAAATTAAGGATGATTACCATAATATGTCCTCTTATTTTTGGGATAGCTGACCGTGTTCTCAAGTCCAGTGTAAGTAGACAAACTGGAACAGCACATAACTCATCCAAACAGAGTGATGAGAATAATGTAGATTTTAAATCTTGTTACCCCATTAACAGTATCCTCTGCCATCCTTCTTTAGATAATTCCTCCCCTTTAACTCCCATACAGTGCACTGCTTTTTGGGTCCCACTGCCTCCCTATATAGAGCATCTCAATGGACCCTATCTCCTGATCTACTCTGTCTGTGTTTCTCTCTGTTAGTATTTCGAGGTCATCTATACTAGAGACTACAGCCAATCTTCTCTGCCTCATTTCTGCTATTCTATTTTTCTGCCATTGATAGTCTATTTTTCTCTTCCACTCCACTGTCTGCCCTGTTCACTGAAGCCTCTCTGCTACTGTTCCTGAAGTGCTCATATTCTTTTTCTCTCTCTCTAAAATGTCCTCCAGTATTTTTTGTAGGTTTGGATTGGTGGTCACGAATTCTCCCAGTTCCTCTTTGTCATGGAAGCATCTTGCTTCTCCATTAATATCTAAAGAGAGTTTTGCTGAATAGATCAGTCTGGTTTGGAGGTTGTTCTCCTTCAGAGCTTGAATTATTTCACTCCAAGCTCTTCTTGACTTGATGATCTGTGTTGAGAAATCTGCCAAGATTTTGATGGGTTTTCCTTTATAGGTGATCTGTTTCTTTTCTCTGATGACTTTTAATATTCTGTTCTTATATTGAATTTCTGGGATCTTGATTATTATGTGTCTGGGTGTAGCTCTGTTTTGGTTGTATGTGGCTAGGGTTCTGTATGCTTCACACGTCTGCATATCATTTACTTTTTCTAAGTTTGGGAAGTTTTCCTTAATAATTTCTGTGAACAGCCTTTGCAGTTCTTCTGTTTTGACTCCTGCTTCTTCATTCACATGCTTTATTCTTAAGTTATAGATCCTCTTGTCATCCTCTAGTCTTTGTATTGTTACTGCCTGCTCCCTTGTTATTTTTAAGAGATGTTCCCTTTCATGATCACACATTGTAAGCCTGTGTTCAATTTTTGATAGTCTATCTTTAGTTTCTTTCAAGCAGTTTTGCCAACTTTCTATGGAGTCTTTAGATTCCTGGTAATCTCTTTGAATCTGCTTCATGAATTCTAGGTTTATTTTTATATTTTTCCTTGAACGCTTCTCTCCTTTTGTGTTCCTCCATTCTTCTGTCTTTGTCTTATTCAGAGGTGCCCAGCCTTTCTTTTATTAATCTACTTATCTCTTGTTTAACTTGAATTAATATTTCATTTTTGATCTTGCTTACGAGGCCCCGAAGATATCTCTTTATGTCCACTGACGCTGTGTTTGATGTTACATGTTTGCTGCCCTCAATCTCTTTTATATTTACCTCTACTGGATCAATATTCTCAGGGTTGGGGGCTGGGGGCTTTTTCTTATTTCTCTCTCATCATGTTTTTGGTTCCTTCCATATAAGTGTATAGTATAATCCTCAGCCCCTTTTCTTGTTGGTTAGGTTTCTTCTGGAGCACACAGGCTAGGGGCTTCTGCCCTCTGCAGTTGGCTATCAGAGAATGAAGTGCAAGCAAGTGTAGTATACACTGGATCCTCCCCTCTGGGCCAGTCAACTTCACGGGCCTTCACTGTGTCAGTGTGCACTGTGGTCAGGGAATTAATTGATTTGTGATGACCCAATAGGCCCTGGCCAGGGATGGGGCCTAGTTCAAGCAGATCCCACCAATCCACTCTGTGAGAGGAGCAACCAACTGAAACTTCTTCCTTTTAGACTTAGGACTTTACTGCCCAACTCCAATATGTCGTCTAGTTGGTTGCCCCTTTCCCGTGGGAGGTTCTTATTCCTATCACTCACTGCGTATTGACGCCTGTCCCTGAGAACTGCTCGGCTCCCCGACTTCTGACGTCAGTGCGGCTGCAGTACTAATTCACGGTGCCTCTGGGTGGGTTGTGTTCAGGGCCAGTTCCAGGCGAATCATGCGCAGGGCTGTTCAGCTTCACACTCGGGGCCACTCAAGCCAAAGGTTCAGTTGCTCAGGTCAATCTTGGGCACAAATTCAGGCAGCTCAGCGAGAGTGCCATGCTCGCTGATCTTAGCTTCTCTAATGGTAGCCCTGGGACCTCATATTTGAGTAATTTCTTTGACTTCAGTTTCTTGCTGGGTTGAGAGAATCCATCTCCCTCTGTTTGGGTCTCTCCAGGGTGTTCTATTCTGGCATTTGAGCTGTCTCTCTCAGAGAGGCTCCATACCCTGCTACCTATTGGTTTGCCATCTTTTCCCCTCCACATCATTTCATCCATTCCTCAGTTGATAAGCATTTGGGTTGTTTCCAAGATCTGGCTACTTCAAATTGTGTAGCTATAATAAACATAGGTTCATATATATCGCTGTGATGTGATGCTTTCAATTCTTTGGCAAAATACCCAGGAAAGGAATAGGTGGGTTGAATGGAACTTCTAATCCTAGTTTATTGAGGAATCGCCACACTGATTTCTACAGTCTACATTACCAACAACAATGTAGAAGGGTTCATTTTTCCCCACACCCCCTCCAGTATTTGATAGTCATTGATTTCTTCATGTTAGTCATTCTTTCTGGAGTGAGATGATATTTCAGAATTGTTTTAATTTTCATTTCTCAAATGATCAATGATGGTGAATATTTTTTCATTATTTTTGTCATTTTTATTTCTTCATTTAAGAATGTGTATTCATTTCACATGCCCATGTTTGGATTGGATATTTGAATTTGGGGGCCTGAATTTTCCAGTTCTTTGTATGTTCTAGATAGAAGTCCTTTGTCAAAATGATAGTTGGCAAAATTTTTTCCAATCCATGGGTTTTCTTCTCACTCTCTTAGTGATTTCTTTCGATGTCCATAATCATTTCCATAAGATGAGATCCCATTTGTTGAATCTCTGAAGTATTTCCCAGCAGTTTGGTTTTGTTAATGAATTCTCTTCCTACCTCTATGTCCTCAAAATTTCTACCTACTTTATCTTCCAGTATATTTAGTGTTTTTCTCATAATATTTAGATCTCTCATCCATTTTGACTTTAGTTTAGTGCATGGTGATAGGCATAGGTCTAGTTTAAGCCTTCAGCACATGGAAAGTGGATTTTTCCAGCACCACTTATTAAAGAGGCTATCTTCTTCCAGTGAGCTCTAATGGCCTCTTCATCAAAGATAAGGTAACTGAGTGTGTTTATAGTTGTGTTTGTATCTTCTAATCTGTTCCACTGATCCACAGGTCTATTTGCCAGTATCATGCTGATATTATTATAGCATCTCTGTAGTATAATTTCAGGTCAGGGAGTGTGTTGCCTCTTATCTTGTCTTTGTTGCTCAAAATTGCCTTTGCTATTCTAGGTCTCTTCTGCTTCAAGATGAATTTTTGGAATGTTTTTTCAAGATCTATGGGATATGCTAATGGTATTTTGATTGAGATTTCATTAAGTTTTGGGATGAAAAATTCTCAGTAAAATACTAGTAAACAGATTGCAACAAATTGTCAAGAAGATTATACACCATGTCCAAGTGGAATTCATCCCAGGGATGCAGGAATGGCTTAATTTATGCAAATCATTAAACATAATAGAGAGCCAAAGACAAAAATCAGAGGATAATCTCAACAGATTCAGAAAAACCTTCTGATAAAATCCAACACTCATTTATGGTAAAAACCTTAAAGAAAATTGGAATGGATGGTCTTTACCTCTATCTAATAAAAGTCATTTATGACAAACTAACAACCAACATCATACTAAATGGACAAAAGCTGAAAGCTTTTGCTTTAAAATCAGAAACCAGATAAGAATGTCTACTATCATCACTCCTATTCAATTTAGTGCTGGAAATATTAGCCAGAGCAGTTAGACAATAGAGAGAAATAAGAGAAATAAGGATAGCAAAGGAAGAAGTTAAATTATCATTATTTGCAGATGACATGGTACTGTACAGAGAAGACCTCAAAAACTCCGCCAAAAGACAAGTAGATTTAATAAGTAAATTCAGCAGAGTAGCTGGATACAAAGTCAACACTCAAAAATCAATAGCATTCCTGTACACAAACAACAAATTCACTGAGAAAGAAATTATGGAAATAACACTTTTCTCAATAGCATCCAAAAAAATGAAATACTTAGGAATAATATAATGAAGGAATTAAAAGATCTATACATTGAAAATTACAGTAGTCTGAAAAAAGAAATTGAAGAAGAATTCATAAAATGAAAATATCTCCCTTGCTCATGGGCAGGAAGAATCCACATAGTGAAAATGGCCATACCCTCATCATCCTTTCTTATCACTGTCTCTAGGGAAAAAGTTACCAGAAATCTTAGGACCAGGCCAAACTCAATTGAGATAGCCTGGACCTCAGCTGCAACCATCATTCTGCTTCAGTACAATACATATTTCCTCAGCTCTAAGGCACAACCAAAATATTTGCTATCGCCAGGCCAGTAGAAATGTTAATAGCAAAAGCAGCAAACATTTTTCATTTGAGCTTTTCCTTTGTGATGCAAAAAGGAAAAAAAAGGTAAAAATCACCATGGCAATGAATGGAAAGCTGCTAAATCTTTAGGGACATCCACAGTGATAGGCTTTCAGAATTAAAATAAGGAGAACAATAGTTTCTCCTTGTCCTTCCAAAATCATCCAAACTTTCCTTTAGGTACAGTCAGAAAGTTGGAATATCTTCAATGTGCACTCTGATTCATTCAAATCTAAACTACTCTGAATTTTTTAAGCATTTCACAGTTTACATTTATGCCAAGACTCTCTGCCTCTCGGGAGGTCTGTTCTACTCACACCCCCCAGACTCAGCCTATTCCTTCTTTTAAATTCTAATCTGAAAATGGCATATTTTTCTGATTTGCCCTTTAGCCTTTTTGGCAGACTATCAGGCCCCACATCTTCTCCCGTGTAAGGTCTAATTATTAAGTAATTAAAGTTCATTTAATAAAAAGAGACTTATCAATTGGGGGACAGATGTTGAGGCTAGAAACATGCCTTGCTTTCAAATTTTCAGCAATGTGATAATAGTCTGTTCCCACCAGTGCAGACTTCTGCAAATGCTTGCTTGTTCCAAATTAAAGCCTGAAGGTTATGTCCCTTCAAAGCCAGACTTTGCTTACCCCTGTTTAACTGTAAAATTAGCTGAAGGGTAGAAAATAATGGTAAACTAACTTGAATTTTTCTCGATTTACCGCTCTGCACAAATCAGCCAAAGATAAAGATTATTCGTGGAATTTAAGCTCATCTTTGCCTGTATATCCCATGTCGCTCGGCAACCTGTCATTGTTTGCATTTTTGTTGTGTGTTTGTTTGCTTGCTTGCTTCCTATTCATTGCCAAAATTATCAACTTCTAGATGGCTGGCTGAAGAGCAAAGGCTCAAATATAAATGTTATAAACCTAGTAAGTAGGCCTGAGGGTGCCAGTCACATTTGCTCAGTGTGTGATCTTAAAAGAAACAGCCACATGGCCAATTAGTTGAACCTCAAAAGGCTGTAATAATAGAAATGTGAAGGGAAAGGAAAGGAACATAATATGGGTAGATTACACAGTTTCTCTCTCTTGCTCTGTGGGTTCAGCAACATAAAGTGAACTCATCCCCAGGAGCAAAATTAGCAAAAGAGAAATCTCATCAAGCCCTTCTTGGACTTGGTTTTAGAGGTTGTCCAACATAACATGCTTGGGAGATCTGGTACTGTCCCAGACACTTGAAACAACTGAAGATGGACTAGATTGACTAAACAAAAGAGCCAGAAGCAGATGATCACGTTGGGATTATTTTAGTCCCATTGTCCAAGAGCTGTCTGGTTGCACCTCTTTCATAATCTAACCTAGGATTTTTGATAAATTCTTTCTCAGTGCCCTTCAAATACATGCAGTAATTCTGGATTTTCCCAATTTATCCCTCTTAATAACATCCTCAGGATCATGTTGCCAGAATAAGAATAAGGAAAGCATACCCTCTCTGAAGGACTAAATTTGATTCAGCCAGCAATCTAGAGATGTATTTCAGTACCAGCAACTTCCCCTGGAGTTGGTTATCAGGTAAGAACTGCACACATATACTAATGGCCGTACTCTTTCTGATTTCATAATGAGTGATCAGGCAGTCATGAGTCAGCTTGGCCCACCCATATCTTTCATTAACGTCAGAGTTGGGAAGAATGGGGAAGCATTCTTCTAGGTAGCATTTTAATAACTTTCCTTTCAGCCATTTGAGTTATTATCTAGCATCTATTCCCAGCACAAGAATAAATAATGAAGAGCTTTACCACCTCTTCCTCAAATTGGTCTGGTATAGTCTTCCTGGGTATAGATCTTTCATAAAAGATAATCAAATCTTAGAGGACATCAATGCCATTATTCTATATAAAAGTTGAAAAGGAATCCTTCTCACAGATGGAACTAAATAGCACAACATGTATAGTGGCAACGACCTTTCATGTTAGCTGTGCTGTTTTATTTTTGATGGCTGATACAGGTCCTTTGCCTGTATAGATGCGTTAAGTGGAAATCTGCAAATAAAGTAGGAATTGTTTCCTTTAAGGTACAAATTCTTTAAAGAACAAATTTCTAATATAAAAGATATTCTTTAGTAACCAAATTTGCAAATATAAGCCAAAATGATAACAAGTTAGCCTATCAATATTGCAAATTTTTTGAAATGATAATGAATCATGCTTCTGAAAATGTGAACTGATATATTACTTGGAAAAGTGATTTGACAATGTGTTTTATAATGATTTAATCTAATAATTCTACTTCTAGGAATACATTCATAAATATATAAAAATGTTTGCGATATGACATTATTTAGTACAGTATTACTTAAAATAATGAAAAGTGAAGAATTGAACAATTACTAATAGATTAAGGAAATTTTGAGATATTCACTATACAAACTGTAGACAACTATAAAAATTATGTCAATTAATATTTTTAAAAGTAAAGAAACTACTTATTTCCTTTTTCTAATATCTAAAAATATATACAATGAAACTTTCAAAATATTTCTCATAACTCTCTATTCAGTGTTTTATATTTAGTGCAAATTGCAAGCAACTTTTCATGAGCATATTGATTTCACAAAGAGACATTTACCTCAAGAGGCTTTGACAATAACTTTATTTTCATTTCCTACTTTGCAGATAAAATCTGTGTTACAAAAAGTTGAGATTAGTTTATAATCAATAGCAATGAATAATTTTACAGAATCCAGGCTCAGGCTTCCCATCGAGCTTAAATCTTATTATGTATGATTAATGAATTGTCACAACACTTATGAAAGTTAATTATGAATGCAGTGGATATTTGTTGGGCCTACTAGCAACTGTAATAACTGAAGGCAAGCAAATAACCCAAATAAAAGAAAGGCTAACCATCAACATCGGTATAATATTCTGTTTTACAGTATGTTATTATTTATATCCCTCTTGTACTTAGGTTACCTTGCCAAGTATCCCTACTACCACTGATTATATTCATGGGAATTTCCAGACCATTTATTCAGTCAACCAGTCAGTCAGTGTGGTGACTAATTGTACAACATTGACTAGGCCCACTGCACACCAAGGTATTTGTTCAATCATTACTGTGGGTGTGTTTATGAGGCCATTTATGGATAAAATTAAATTTGAATTGTGCATCGAGTAAAGCAGAATGCCCACTTCAGGGCTGGTAGGCCTCGTTCAATTCACTGAAGGTCTGTATCAAACAAATAAGCAGAGTAAAAGGAACTCTGTCTGTGTATAATGTTATTCTAGCTAGAGCATAGATCCTTTCCTGGTTTTGGACTCCAGGCTGGAACTCACACTTTTAGGACTCCCGCTTCAATGGCTTTCAGTTTAAACCTGTAATTGTTCCTTCAAGTTTTCTGAATCTTCACTAGTCAAGCACAGCTCTTGGGCACAGCTCTGTACCTGAGTAAATCTAGTACTATAATCTTAGTCTCAATTTCAACCTCATTCTGTCTTTCTCTATCTTTTTCTGTCTCTCTCAATATTCATACATACAGACAGATAATTGTAGTTGAGCATCCCCATAATCCAAAAAGTTTTAGCTCCAATGATATGATGCCACATGTGGAAAACAATACCATGAAACCTTATTTCATGCATCAAATTATTAAAAATATTGTAAAAATTACCTTCAAACTGTGTGAACAGTGTATTTATGAAATATAAATTAATTTTATATTTACATTTGAGATCCATGCATTTGAAATAACTTTTAAAAAATTCAGTATCCAAAACATTCTTGTCCCATGCATTTTTGAAAAAGGATGCTCAAACTGCTTGTGTGTGGGTGTTTATGTTCACTTGTGGACTGGCTTTCTATGGGGACTCAGACTAAAACTTACTACATATCTAAAACATCCAAGCTGCATCCTAATTGTTTATAGAATATGAAAATGAAGAGCATTACTTTCTTTTCTCAAAGTGTTCACATCTATTAGGAAAAGGAAATATATAAGAACAATACAATGCGAAAACAAAGATATTGAGTGAGCAAAAATAGGAGAATCCTTTAGAATGCCTTTTAGGAAGGCAATAATTTGGAAAAAGTTGCAAAATGATGGAATATGGGCTGGGTATTGAATAATCAATAGGAGCCTGAGATTCAAGAGCACATTCTAGGTAGGAAAAAGATATATGTACCAGAACCATGACTCCAAAGACCAAACAAGTTTGGGGAGACAACACATAATCCAGTAAGATTTTTCAAACTGCCTCTTCATATCACACAAGAGAGGTCAATATTATCTGGAATTTTATCCTAGGTAAGAATCTTTGACCACAGAATTAGTATAAATTCCATAAGGGTAGAAGCCATGACCCCTTAATTTTGGCACTACTGCTAGACATACAGTGACACTCATACATATTGACTAATCTTCAACTGATTGAACAAATAACTGGCAACATTTGTTTCTATTGTATAAAATCAACATGATGCATGCTATCTAGTAAGTTAAATTACTTGATAACTGTTATATTAACATATAGTTACTGTACAAGAAAAGAATCATTTTTTGGACTTTAAAACTCCAAGAGAGGAGTGTAGAATTTACACCCAGCATGTTTTCTAAGTGAAACTTCACAAAACCTCAATAACAGGGAAGCCCATAAGCAGAAAAACTTAGTAAGTAAATTATACTGTTATCTTCAAATGCCTCTAAAACAACAACCTATTGGATTATAATTGTTTGAGACTTTGAGCTTGACATCAAAAAGATGAAAGTATCTTCTATCCCTTAGTCTATTAACCCAAGTACATATTTTTCTTATTTTATTTTTTAATTTAATTTTTTGGTACCAGGGATAGAACTCACAACCTCACAGTTACCAGGCAAGCATTTGAGCCAATGAGTTAAATCCCTGGCCCCATATTTTTCTTATTACCAGTAGCATTAATTAAGTATATACTGACATTATATAAGATATAATATTTTTCTTATTACCAGTATCGTTAATTGAGTACATACTAGACACTATAATATATGGTTTAATACATATGAGATATGATACCAATGAAAATATAGCCTTTACGCAGCTATAAATGTCCCTAGTAAGATTGCTTGGCAATATTTCTTACTCTAAATTGATTTGATAGGACTACACTCCTCTCAATATACTTTTTCTTGTCATAACTATGTGCCTGAACCCTACCTTCAGAAATTACAGACAGAGACAAAATCCAAAAGAAACAGAAATGAATGAGTTTTCAGTATAAAGAGGCATCAGAGAGAGTAGTACTAGCTCAAAGTATATAATTCAGTATAAAATTCATTATAGTTAATTTGATAATAGCTAAGTTTCACAACAAATAGGGTTAATGTATTTCTCTCATAATTTTAGCATCTTTTTCCCCACACAACATCCATCTTTAAAATGAGAAGCAAGAAAACTCTTTGGAAATAATAATTTAAATTAGAAACTTCTGATTAATCTATATCATTTAAATTTTGATATGAAAGTGCCTACTGGGAGAAACTTGTAGCTAATAAAATGCATTTGCATGCTCTAATTTTGCACAATGGAAATGAAAAACCAAAATATTTCTAGTGAATTGTGTATCTTGTATAATTTTTTTTTAACCTTCTCTATTGAGACCACAAGAAAATCAAAATTTCTTTTAAAATGTACAAAAGTTTAGGTGGCTTGACTCAGAGTGACCAATTGACCTGTTACAATGAGCCATTCAAACAGAAAAAATGTCCAAAGTTTATAGCTTGGAATGTGTCTCAGATTTACCTAAAGTCCACTATAAGAGTCAGAAATGATCATTTATTCTAACACATCTTTTGGGGTTCTTGCTCCACAGCAATTGTTGACAAGGGAAAAATGACAAGAAGTGAGACAGCAGTACTTCATCCTTCATGGAGGTCTTTCAGTTGTAAAGTCACTGTTCTGGGCCCTGTTGCATCTTCCAATACTTCATCGCAAAGAATGATGGAAAAATAGTACCCGGGAAGTCAGAGCTATGTGCTTCCACTGCTTCTGAGAGGGGCATAAATAGGCTACAGTTACTTCTGGTAGGAAGTAAATTATTTGTTCCAACATCTTTAAGGGCCTCCAATGTCAGAGCACTTACACAAGTTTTTATAGACTTATAAACATCAATGATTTCAAACTTGTTTATAATGTTTTTTGATGCTAAATATCACTAGAATAAAAATGATGATTAAAATATGATGAAGTATTTCTTTAAAAGAAACACAGCTCAATGTACAGAATGAAGCAGGGGACAAAGAAGTAGAAAAATATTAAACCAGAGAAGTGGACAAGGTAGATAATGTGGACGGCAAACCCCATCTTGGTAAGTTTTAATTTTATTTTAACTACAGTGCAGACATTAGTAAGGGGATGGTCCAGGTAATCAGGCTTGATTTATGTAGCATACGTGTGCAGTACAGCGACCACACTCCGTGTGGGAGTTTGGTAGCATATGTTTTGCCTCTTGAACATTTTTACTCCTCCTTCCGCAGCTTCCCTTGCTTCTCTCACCTTCCCCAGTTCCCTTTCCTGTCTCTAGAGTTTACCTCCCTGTTTCTTAACGTGGCTGTTTTATGTTCTTTAAATCATTTATATTTTGTGTCTCTTAATTTTTAAAGATCATTCTTGCTCACCTGCAGAGTAATTTGAAGGAGTGATGGAAAATTCAAGAGCTGAGGCAGGAATTTCACACAGAAATGTGCCCTTAGTCTAGGGGAATGGAAATACAGTTTCAGCCAGTGAGATGGCAGTGGGATTGAAGAAAAAGAAAGAGATTCCAGGACCTATCAAAATTTGGGTGTTTTATGAGGGATGGGGATAGGTCAAAAATGAACCTGAGTTTCCAAAAAAATACTTAGATTGTGACTCTGGTTAGGTTTTATGGGTAAACATGATTTTATAGAAAGCAATAGGAATAAGACATGCAAACCAAAGATGTTGCATTACAAATTGAACAGCAATAAGAAATCAAGTAAATTAGAGGGCCTCAGTGTCTGAATTTTAAAGTGAAAAGGACTAGAGGTAATGACCTTCAAAGTTCCCACCATTCATAAAAGCATAGCATACAGTCATTTAACCTTTTAACAGACTAATATGGGGCCAGATCTTATGTTTATCCACTAATATTTAACAAAACTAATATAAGAAATACACAGACATAATAAATAACTGAAAGCATGAAAGCAAATAAAACATTCCACATTACAGTCTTACTGAAGCTGGCAACCTACACAAAACACAGCTCAGCAGAGACCACTTAAAATGAAGGCTCAAAACAGAGGAACTTAAACAAACAAACAAACATGAGATTTACGGTAAAAAAGAGTCAATAAAGATCCTAGTACTGTGAAACCTGACCAATTTAAGACAAACAGTTATTTTCTTTACTTGTCATACCAAAAAATGACTTTGTTCTCTTAGTCTTTATCATTATTTTATCATTATTTATCATTATTTTAGTATCACCTACCCTGATTATCACTGTAGATCAGATTTTGGTTTTTCAAACATCCGACTAAAGTATTATTATTTAATATCATTTAGTTTTTCAATAAAGAGGAAATCAAGAGCCTCATTTTAAAAAGCTAGAAATGGTGACATGTGCCTGTAACCTCAGCACTAGGTGGGCTGGAAGATCAGCAGGAGTTCAAGGCTAGCAGGGGCTGCACAGGGAGTTCAAGACCAGCTTGAACTGCACAGGAAGACCCAGTCTCAAGAAACAAAACAAAACAAAACAAAATGCCTAAGTCTGAAACAGCTACAGTTATCATAAACTTTTTCACGTTGCTTCCATTGTTTGCAAGAAATTTTGCTTTCTTTAAAGCAAATTCTTTTTATATATTTTATCCTTCATTTCCTCAGCATTTGAAGATTTCAAAGATAGTCTTAGAGTGGTTTACATGTACTTTTTACATCAATTGGCATTTCAGATACACATGGACACTTTATTGCAATCTTAGCTTTTGCCTTTTTGGGAAATTTGCTATTGAACTGAGTTTCAGATCTGGAAATATCTATTAAGATACCAAAAGTATTTATCAGTCTGTGGCTGCTATGAGTGATATGTAAAGCACATCTTTTAAAGAAATTTCTCACTAGCATATTTATAAAGGGTAAACTTGAATTTTAGCTTAAGTCTGGGGGTCTGAGAACACTCCAAATGTCTCAGAATTATCTCCCCAATTTTTTATCTGATTTGTGCTATAGTGGTCTTAGTTTTCTTGGGTATATTTAGATCACACTCTTAATCTCTGTGTCTTGTAATTCTTCAATAATAACCAATGTCCTACCATGAGTGAAGGCTAATCTTTGGTTGAATTTGTCCAATATTATGTTCTCAGTGCCTGTTACATAGTAAATACTCACCAAGTATTTTGTGAATCTACAGATGAAAAATATCTGAATCCAAAAAAGCTTCCTATGTCCAACTAAAATCTTTTTCTTCTTTTCTCTGAAACTTCATGAAAATTTACTCTCCTTAGTGCTAATTGGCAATCAGCAATTATTTATCAGTTGCCATATTTTCATGACTGTCTTCTCCTGTCCAGTTAAATTTTAGATTGCTCAAGGATAAGATACTGTGCTGTATATTGCTGTGAAAATTCAGTGTCTTACATAGTGAAAACATCAAATAATGCCCTTGTGTTAAGTTTTATTAGACTAAGGAGTAATTATTTTTGTTTTGCCCATTTAGGCAAAGAACCATCTGTTAAGAAAACTCTAAAATAGTCCACTTCAGTTGATTTATTTCATCTTAAAATTCTGATGATAGGCTTTTTTCAATGCAGAATATTTTAATGATAGCCTCGATTTATTGGGAAAATGATTATTGTAATTTAGACTTTACAGCTTACAATAATTTAGTTCCTAAAGAGTTGGATTGTCTTCAAAATAGCTACTAAGAAAAAATTTATAAGCAAATTAATTTGTACAAATAAGGTTTACAATACAGACTACCTTGCTAGATCCTGAAATGTAGGATTTCATTATGAAATTTTTTAGCATTCTTACCAGTCCTGTCTTATTTTGATGGGATTAATGTCAATATTCACACATCTCTTCAAAATTATTGCGTAGAAATTCTTTGAGGTAAGGATATGATAATTCCCTTGTATTCTTCTTAGCCTAGAATAGTGCGTTTGTGATGGTGTGAGATCAATGGCAAATGGCTGATGGAAAAATTCACCTTACATCTCTACTCCTTCTGCAATCTTTGTATCCTCCAATATTTCTATCCTCCATTTCCAAAATTCCAAAGTGGTATCACAAAAGAGCTTCCCAAAGTGGGAAGCTACACAAATCTTAAAGTCATCATTTTAAAACTGAAATAGTCCTCAGAGATCAAATATACTGTCATTTCATTTTATGAAAGAATATATGGTGAATATAAAAAGTCATGTTTGCGTACCCCATCTCACAGTTCTATTTCCAGTCTTATATATCAGAGATTTTCTACATCTGAGTATATTTCAAAATATACTGATATATCTCAATAGTATATTTATACCCAATTATCATATATGTGTTTATGTTTACAAACAGATATAAGAAATGTATGTGCACATTTCTAATCAAATGTATACATATTCTCCTGTACATTTTATGTGGAATTTACATACATACATCAAACTCACATATATCTTTGTAAGGATATATAATTATTGGAACTAGTGAATAATTCATTGGGAAAAATCAATCATATTATCATAGTGCACAGTTATTAGCTATTTAAAAGTAATCTTATTTTGAATAAATGAAATGAAAGAACTAAGTTAATTAATTAATGATGAGCTTTTCATTCTTAATGTAACTGTATATTTAATTTTCTTCTATAAAACAGAATGCTCATTTATTATTCCTTTCCAAATTTTCCTTAAAAAACAGTTTATAAACTAACAATAGGCTGGCTGTAGTTCTACCATTTAAAAAAATGAGAATAGTCTCATAAATTGTGAACTGTCCATAACAGATTGTTTAATATGATGTAAACTCATCAGAGAAGAACCTTATTATTCACACCAAGCTGAACTGCTAATTTTCAGAGACAAATGCACCTGTGGAAAAAGAAATCGTATCTTTAAATTGTATTATCCACTGACACGACCACATACTGTTTTGTCCTTGTTGTTAATACAGAAATCAGAGGGTGTAAATCTCTTCATCTTCCTGTCAGCACTTCTGGCCAGGGTGTTAATGGCCTGCAGCCAGGAAGTTGTATAGGCTTCCAGCCAATCAGCAATGAAACCATTTAATTGGCTTTTCATACAGGAAGCACAAGGAAGGAGGGGGCTTGGTGCTAATGCATTTAGATGAAAACATATTTTCAAATCTCCAATTAAAATGAGACAAGAGATCTTAATCTTTTGTGGTATAAAGGGGGAAAGAAAAGACTCATTTCATTTATTAAGTGATAAAGGCTAATTTTACTGATTGAAAATACATTATCAGAGTCTTAAGAGATTTCTTTTCAAAGAATAAACTCAGCTTCCCCCTGCCAAGATAAAAGTACTCTTATTTCTTCAATAAGAAGCCAAAGCAAGGTCTCCAGCTTAGGAAAAATAAAGATAACAAAACCAAAATCACATCTAAGTCGTAATATTTTGATCTGGGGGCTAGGGATACAGCACAGCAACATAAGCACCTGTTTGGCAAGTGCAAGGTCCTGAGTTCAATTCCCAGTACAAAACAAACCTCAAAAAAGTATAAAAAAATTTTTTTTTAATCTGATAAAGAGGCTGTAAACTTAATTGTGAGCTGTTGGGGGGTGGGATCAGAATAATGACACCCCAAAGGCATTTTGGTCTAATAAGCACTTTGAACTCAAGGAAGTTTAAAAACCTCAGTAGCAGCCTCAGAAAAAAAAAAATCTATGATCTCTTCCCTTCTATTTTCCATTCCCTCCTTTACCCAGGAAACTAAGTTGTAGAAACCAGAATTCCTTGTAGCTCACATAAAGGAGAACAACTCCTCTCTAAAGCAAGCCATAAAATTAAGAAAGGTCATTCTCTAATCTCCTTTCTACCTTGAAGGCCCTCCTTTCAGAAGGCCCTGCCCAACACCTGGGAGGAAGGACTGCTCCATAGGAGATCAAGAAGAGTCAAGACATACTGAGGTTGCTGTTTTCTCCCCTGGTTCTACTACAAGTAGGTCAGACGCTTTGATCCAATCACATTTCCATATGGCTGTCCTTCCTCATCACACTCTAAAAACACCGTTTTTCCTGGATTTTTAAGGCTTATTTCTAAAGCTCACAGGTCATATAAAACTTTGAATACCTTTTTATGTAGTTATTGTTTTTATTACTGTTAATATGTCTTTTGTTATAGGAGTGTCACCATGACCCTTATGACCAGTGAGGAAAGGTATTACATGTTTACAACCTTTGGAGACAAGCTGGATTAAAAATCTTGGCTACCTTAATAATGAGTTTGGTAATATGGTATGTAGTGACACTGAGAAAACTCTAAATTTTTGCATTCTTGGGAAAAAAATTGGAAGTGGAGCTAAATGATTGTCTAAAACTAGAGCTTGGAAAAGATAAACATTTGTATCCATAAAGGTTGTATTACAAACCATTAAAGACTGTTAAGTTTTAAGCAAATTATTTAAACATTTTCAATGTGAGGGTAAGTCACTATCTTGGTGGACAAATCTAAAAATCAAAATTTATAAGATCGGAGTCCTTAAGATTGTACATCATTGCACTCTGAATGCTTCTATCTTTTGCTGGGACTATGTTTATACGACTAAGGTAGAGAAAACACAAAACAATGCATTATGCTGCACAGAGAATAAAACAATACCGACTCTCCACTGACTCTCCGTTTCTACATACACGATTGTTTTTAAAAGAAATCACTAATGAATTTTTCTGAAATGCAAGGAGATGAGTCAGTATAAGGATAACTAGTCCTGTATTAATGAGGTCAAAAAGTTGTAGAATGAGAAAGGAATTTGGATAAAAATATAATGATTTCTTAATTGGAAATGAAGTGGAACACTGGGTTTAATGCTATCTGACCAAACATCATGCCTCTCATTTAACATGTGGATGAGCTCAAAATCATTTCCCGTAGCTACTCCATTCCAATCTTGTCCTGCTTAGATTATAGTGGGGGAGTCTAGGAGGGTGCCAAGAGCATCTTGAAATGGTCAGTGGCAAGGGTGAACAAATACACAATAAGCCAAACTTGGTCTACCTTTTGGGTCTGTGGGGTCCACAAGCTAAGTACAGCTGAACCAAATAATATTTAAGAAACTATCTCATGACATGTGACAAACATCAGAAATTTAAATTTTAATATCAAGAAAACAAAGTTTAATTGGAACACAGACGTGCACCTTTATTTTTCTACAATCTATGTGGCTGTTTTGTAATTGTACAATAGAGTAACAATGACAGGACAGAGACCATGTAGCCAAGAAACCCAGAAAGACTCACTAACAGCTTCTTTAAAAGTTTGACAACCAATTGTCTTTGTTAATGTTGACTCAGAGATTCTAAATTAGCCAGTCAATTTTATGTCTGGTCGGTCAATGGGGTTGGGAGAATAATCTACCAACCTGCAGTATTTGCTGTGGCTGATCAATGGCACAAAAATAATTGCTTAATATCTTAACTTTTCATGTAGACAGGGCCCCAGAGGGCACTTGCCTCCCACAAATGCAACTTTTATGAAGACAATAAAAGAAGCAAAAGGAAAAAGAAACAAGAGTTTGTTTTTTTTTCCCAGTTCCCTTTAGCTTCCATTTGATTTTTTTTTTTTAGCTACTCAGCTAGTAACAAGTAATATAGTATTTGTTACATCAGCAACTGTGGAATTTGCAGTACCTAATATTATAGCAGTTCAAGCAAGGGAGTCTTTTCCGTGTCCTTCCTCCCAAATTGCAATCAACGCAGTTCTTCAGCTTTTTCCTCCTAAGCCTTTTGTGTGAAATAAACTCAAGATAGGATTATAAAATGATGAGTTCGGGTCTGGTTGTGTATGCTAGAAATCTATCCCTAAGCAAATTTCATCCTGTCAAAATTATTGTATTAATATTCCCATGGATCAAATATATTTCAAATGGACTTCTTTTTAAATACCTTCAGATGTCCTACAATTGAATTTATTATTGTTTATTGAGCACCTATAATGCACTTGGAATTATACCAGGTGTTAGAGAAAGTATAGCAAAATCCAAGAGAAAAATGACCCATCTTAGTGAAAAATATATGTTTGTAAGGGGATGCAGATTGTATTAGGCAGTTTTCCTGTAACTGAGATATAATACCTGATACCCACAATTTAAAGAAGGAAAGATTTATTTTAGCTCAGAATTTAGGAAATTCAGAACAAGTTTGGCAGGCTCCCAGGCCAAAAAAAAGAAAAAAAAAAAAAGAAGAAGAAACCTCGTAGTAGAAGGGGATAGAAGAGCAGACAACCTGTTCAGTTTATAACAGCCAGGAAGCACAGCAGATAAGCAGTACCAGAGCGGATGAAGTGAGGGACCAATGTAT
Organism: Dolichotis patagonum; assembly: GCA_004027295.1. NCBI lineage: Eukaryota > Metazoa > Chordata > Mammalia > Rodentia > Caviidae > Dolichotis > Dolichotis patagonum. The sequence continues at coordinate 26,288 of PVJX010010587.1, forward strand.
AGTACCAAAAACCATGCAATCATGTCACACATATATGGTAAGGTTGTAATTATGGAAATAAATACAACAGGAAAAGAGATTGAATGTATTGTTAGGGATCAAAGAACTATACTCCAGAGTACAGCACTTTGGCATGCCAAGCACTTGAAATCAAATTTCAGAAGCAAAATCATTCTTGACCCTCTTTCTTCTGCTCCTCTTTTACCCCTAAGGTAGGCCATAGAAATTAGGATGCTTCTTCCCAAAAGTCAGCTATGAAACCTATAAATCCTACTCTAACTGCCCCTCTTTCTCTTAAGAGTTGATCCTGAAGAAATTCTGTGACCTTTTAAATCTGATAATAGATTATAAAACCCTCATTTGAGAAAAATTTTGCCTCATACCCAGGAAGAGGGAGTGCTTTATAGAAAGGCCAAGAGGACCTAGTGCTTCCCCTCAGTCTGTTACCATTTCATTACACTCTTTGTCCAGTCATATGTCTACACAGGTGTCCATTCTTCATCAAACCTAAGGATACAATAGACAGTTTGCCCTGCATCTTTGGACCTTCACTTCTGAAGTTTCCAGTGTCACTTAAAAATTTGACTAAGAATATCTATCACGGGGGTCTGGGGTATAGCTCAGAGGCACAGCGCCAGCTGGGTAAGTGTGAAGACCTGAGTTCTATTTCCTGTTCCAAAAATGAAACAAAACATCCAAAAAGAAAGAAAGAAAAAGAAAGAAAGAATATCTATCATGTTCTTTTCTTATCAACCTGTCTTTTGTAATGTGAATGTTGGCCTTGACCCTTAGGAAGACTCAGGAATGTATTTTGCCTCTCTGTTCCTATTGTGTAGACTCTGTGAGCTGTGAGAACTTTAAATGAGAAGATGAGGAAAGGCTGTGGGAGGCACAGCATCCCAAGAAGAAATGAACACAGGTACAAATGCCAAAATTTAGAGACGCTTCAGAGACTGTACATGGACAGGGCTTTGGAAGAGGAAACATAGGTTCAGGCCCTAAATCTACTCCTAAAGTCTTTATTGGGTAATACAGACAGTAATGTGTTACTATTTCTAATTTAAGAGAAAAGACAAGGTGTGCTGGTAAGCAACACAAATATTACAGTGAAAGAAAAGAGTGGTTTTTCAAGTTCTAGAAATAAAATTGAGAGTTTTGGTGAAGGTGGGGTTTTAGAGGCTGCATTATGGGCTGCAAGACCAGCAACACTAGCAAAGCTCATGACCAGAAAATGCTTGAGCAACATAATAACCTGTGGATGTTGCAATCGAGTTGCATGGCTTCCTGCAGTGGATCGAGGGCTAGTGGAAGACTGTGATAATTAGGATTTAATCCTATAGGTCTATAGAACAAATATACATTTCATGAACATAGCAATGGAGTAAAATCTAAGAAAACAGTAAAATTACCATGATTTAAATGGCTATGACTGCCAGATCGGTGGATATGTGGGAGTGATACAAGATGAGAAAACAAATTTTCAAGTCTATAAATAAAAAATACCTTCTGGTCAGTAATTTTTTAATCTAACTTTCATTGCACCTGTGTCAGAAATTATCATTACCTTTCTCATATACTGTTTGACTGGAAAATACAAATGATCAAAACTTTCCTGGGCTAGGGACTTAGTTCAGCAGTGTCTGCCTGGCAAGCACAAGGTTCCCAGTTCAATCCCGGTACTAAAAAATAATGAATTATTTTGACCCTCTAAAAATCTAGAAATGCACACAAACACACACACACACACACACACACACAATTTCTTCATTACAAGTATGAGAGGACACTGGTAATGTCTGGTTGTCACCCTGGGGAGGAGGGAGTTAGTGGCACAGGCATTTAGTAGGTGGAAGTCAAGGAAGCAGCTGCACCTACTATAATACACACTGAGGTTTTCACAATACAGATCAGGCCTAAAAATCAGTAATATTGAGGAATGACTTAGACCAACTCAGACTAAGACACTCGTTTGTAGGCAAAGATAAAATATGAGACATCCAGTGAAATTTGAAGTTTAAATGGGCAATGAATTTTTTACTGTAAGTATGCCCCATAAAATATTTTAGACATGTTTATAATAAAAATATTCATTATTTATCTGAAATTCAAATTTAACTGAGAATCCTAAATTGTTATGGCATGCTCCTCTAAAGAGATGGAAATCTTGAGACAAGAGATAATAAGTTGGCAAGTTAGTATTTCAAGGGGTAGCCCAAAATCAAAACCAAAGATAACTTCCAGTAATGCATGGAAGAACTAAGTCTAATGCAGTGCCTGAGAACTATGCATTTGGGTTCTTGTATTACTGCTTTTGATGGCCATTGGGAAATGGCTCAGCCTTCACCCTAGACTGCTGAAACTGAATGTCTGGAGGAAATTCAGAAACACATTCAGATTTGAGAAGGATTTGAGAAGCGCTGATCCAGACCATTCCTTCTCCTAGTTCTTAAAAGACAGAATTAACCCTAGGAATTATAGCCCCGTAATATGGTAATTGTCATCATAAAACACAGCTTTACAACTTGAGAAAATACATCTAAATGCTCATTATAAACTAACTTCTCATTAAAATGTAAATTTCTTAATAACATAATAGTTGAATGATGTGGCTATCAAATGAAGAATTTATGTTTTTATAGGCCAACCTTGCTAAAAACTTGTTATTAAAGTCCTAATAAATTAGTAATGTAAATGTGAATGATATTTATCACCAAGAAAAGGAATATAGACCAGTACCAAACTGGAATCTAAGAAAAGCTACTGAGAGTAATCGATCAATAAATAAGAGACTATCCGCGCCATGTGGAACCAAGGGCGCTGGGAAACAAAGCAGTCCACTCGCCTCCCTCATAAGCAGCCGTGAGCCTACCAACACATGGGCTGAGAATCAAATATCCCATCCTCCCACCCCACCCCTGGTTAGCAAATGGGAGCCAGTGGTCTGAGCATCTCTTGGGAGGTTGACCATAAGCAATATGGCAAATAGTGAGGATTTCCTGCTACTATCTCTTTGAAGGCAAATATTGTTATCACTGTTTTGCTTTGTTCTGATTAATTGTATTACTCTATTCAATATTATGTTTTGATAAGTTCTATAATGTTCTCTATTTGATTTGATTTTGCTATACCTGACTGAAAGAACAACTATTGTGAAGATAACAAGATATACTATGATACCCATTACTGTTATCCCGGTAACCTGCTGTGAAGTTCTGTACCAATTTCACTGCATTGTCTCAATTGGCTTTGTTCTGTCTAATTCTGTTGTATTTTACTACCTTCAAAATAATAAAAAAAATTTTTAAATGAGAGACTATACCAGACTGTGATGTAAGAAGTGAAAAATTTTGTAACTTTGTATTTGTGGTATTTGCATTTGTAACTAATTTAGTTTTTTTTTTAATTATGAAGTTCTTCACTTTACTAATACAGAGTTGACCAACACTTGTATTCTCAAAGCTGCCTTCAGTAAAAGTTGTTTCACTAAACAAAAACAAAAGCAAAGTAATAAAATCCTAGGATCAATAAGACACACAGGCTCATGAAAGGAAAACATCAATGTTAGGGCTCAGAAAATGATACCCCAAAGTATGGTGCTTTGCTGTGCTGAGTGCTTTGAACTAAAGAAAAACCAAAGCCTCTGACCTTTTCCTGTCTTCCTGTCACTTGCCCATCATTTTTCCTGTCACCCTCACCCCACCACCAGGTTAAATACAGAAAGGGATTCTCTCTAAAGTTCTTTAATCTGCTTAGGGATAGATTCTTAATGAACACACACACACACGCGCGCACACACCCACACCCATACACACAAATAATTATCAATAGTCTTCTGATATGGCAGCTCATTAACCAAGAAATAGGCACTGTGTCACGGAAAAGATGGGAGGTGGACACCCCAGACTTTGTGTTTGGTGGACAAGCCTTCCTTGTACATGGTAAGGCAACCTTTGTTTACCAGGCCGTTCCTCCTCTGGCCTCTTATAGCTTGCCAGCAGCTCTCTTCCTCAAGTCCTATTCTGATACCATGAAAACCTCTAGTCATCTGTCCCTTCTTGAAGTGTCATTGCTCATAGGACTCCCATGTGTTTGTATGTAATAAATTTGTATATCCTTTCTGAATCCATCTATATGTAATTTATTTCATAGATTTAATAACTAAACCTTTTGAAGGAGGAGGGAAAGTTTTCTTATGCCCTATAAAAGAAAGGATGAAAAGATAGTCCTTTTGTATTAATTTGTGTTCTCTTTCACTGCAAGGTCTAGGGCATTTTTACAGTGATGGTAAACCTTTTAGAGTTTTCAGTAATAACAAACAGCTGGTTGTGACATCTATGCCTTAGATTTGCCAGCACTGGGCTAGCCAAGAGGAGAGAATAGGAGAGACTTCCTCAATGCAGGGTTTACCTCGAAGGTATAGGAACCACATGACCTCTTTAGCAACTGAATTTCCTTACCTTTAGCTTCATTTTGGAGAGCTAAGACTTCAAAAACCACTGAAATCAGCTCAGACAATGCTTAGCTCATTTCTCCTTATAAAAATGATAGCAATGGCAAAAGAACTGCAAACTTGAAAAATACAGAAGTCTCCTGGGGCTTATAAGGGCTGAGCATCAAGGCATTGTTATGAATGCTTTACTACCAATCTCAGATATATCAGTGATTGCCTTCAGCACCAATGACAACATGAATATTTTATACCTCAGCAACCCTGTCTGTAAGTTTAGTTTCATCAATAGCTAAGGCTGATGCTCATGACCACAGTTCCCTTTGCTTCTCTATGATTATATTTCCTACATCTATTTCTTAGTGGTTGTTTTTAGTGTACAGAACACTGTATTAAATGTTTGCACCTCTATCACTTACAGAATATGGATTGTTATGCTATTAAAAGTTCTCAGGTAAACACTAAAAGAAGTTACATTAGAGTTGCACTGATAGAGTGAAACAATATGAAAAGAAACATTTTAAATATATAGGGGGTTGGATTTAAGCAATTCTAACAAAGAATAGCAGCAATTAGCAATGTTTCAGTAAAAAGTACACTTTTTTTTTCTTTTTTTTTTGTACTGGGGATCGAACTCACAACCTTGCGCTTACCAGGCAGTTGCTTATGCCACTGAGCTAAGTCCCTGGCCCATGCGTACTGTATTTTAAATATGATCTGATTGTATATTATGCTTTGACATCTTAATTATCATTTCTGGCTGGGGAAAGATTGCTCCTCTTGAAGCTAATCAATTCTTAGAGACTGCAAGGGATAAACTTTGATATGCAAACTAAAAATCTGGAGCCCTGGGCCCTCTGTCTGGCTAATACACACTGGGAGGCACATAGCTGTGCCTGCATCATCCTAGGGCAAGTGCCAGGCACTCAGAGGCAAATCTACCACCCAAACCCACCAAAATTTATTCAAATTAGCCAATCCTGAACTATCCTCTCTGTTCTGCCTTGCTTTTCCATAGAAACCCAAAGGAGAGCTCTGTCCAACCTGGTGTGTTTTCCCTGTGAGGTGGATCATACACCACTCCGCTCTCTGCTTATGGCCACACTTAACCATTTCATTTTTGAAAGCACCAGTGAAAATGCCAAACAAAAACAAAGTACTGTATGTTTTGCTGTACAAAATTAAATAACATGTATAGCAGCAATAATCATCCAAAAAAAGAGATGATAAATATAGGGTGGAAACTAAATGAAAAATTAAATCTGAAAACGTCATCAAAGGAAAATCATCACTTCCTGAGAAAATGCCACTTCAGAATAAAGAATGGGACATCAAAAATTGATTATAACGTCAAAGTTTTCTATTTTTGACCTAAATATTTATGTAACCTGCTGATATTGATGGTCAAAATTGATTATGAAGAAGCATCTATGATAGCTTTATTATTGTACAGAACTGAAATTTGAATTCTCTGATAATCACTGAAATGAGTTAAGTGATCTTTCATGATTTGTAAAGTGATAGTGACAGTTCTTTGTCTATCATTCATAGTAATTGGTTTATAAGACAAGTTTCAGCTTCTCTGAATATTAGTATTAATAGTAATTTGCATCTTTTTCTACAAGGATATATTGGTATCTTGATTCGTTTGGAAAATTTTAGCCACTTTCATTAAATTTAAGATACATGTTTTACTTCTAAGGACATCTACAAGGACCTTATCTCCATCTCTCATCCAATGAAATACAAAATTTTTCCTGCAAAAAAAAAAATACAGTACTAGACTGATGGAGATCAGAAAACATATCCCAAAGTATGATCCTTAGGTATGTCAAAATTTTTTAACTAATAGAGAACCAATGTCAGTTGCTCTTTGTCATCTCTCCTTCCATTTCTTGTCCCTCTCTCCGTGCCGAAGAGCAGACAGGGGAGATTCCCTGAAGTTTTCTTCCCTACATAAAGTTGAGCTCTTAGAAAAGACTAACAAGAAAAAAGAGAAGAGTTAATAGCCTGCCTAGAGCACAAACTTTGTCCTAGGTACTTTCTGTCCCTTGAGCCCAGTAATCATTCCTAAAGATCATTTATTCTTACGATAAAACTTCCTGGAGTTCTCATTTCTCTCTCCCTTCTGAAGAGAATATTTGTGCTTCAACCACCTGGCCCTTCTATGAGTGTCACACTTTCAAGACTTCTGTGTGCTTGCATATTAATAAGCTCATAAGAGCGAGGGGAAGGGTTGTAATATTGGGGAATAGGAGGATGGATACAAACAAAAAATACTATATGTACTGAAACTCTCCTTCCAAAAACTGAAACTAGGGGTAAGGCAGGTCAAGTGAGGTGGCGGGGAGGGGTGAAAATGTTCAAAGTATGTTATGTGTATATACAAGTCTATACTAATAAAAGCCATCAATCTTTATAAACAATATAAAATGAGTGAGAAAAAATAAAAGTCATACATCTGATCTCACCAATCTGTTAATTGTCTACTTGTTTTAGAGACTCAAATTAACAAATTTCAGATGATGAAAATAAGGTTTCCTTTGCCCCTCTAGTACTTACTTATTTTGATCACAAATACAAAAAACAAATAGAATGAAGTCTAAAGAAGAGAAGAGAACTAAAAGAAAGTAATTTTTATAAAATTCTTGCATTTTTCTAAAACACCCTAGTAGAGAAATCCTCACCAACTTGCTTTCATATAACTTGAACTGAGGCACCCTCATTCCTTAGCAGACATTCATAACATACTCAGAAATCTCTCCCTTACCTCCCTCATCCAAACTCGTGTTATACCAGTACCATCTGTCATGCGAGTACTATTCTACTAATGCCATGTACCATTTCATTAACTTTGACGAGGCAGGGATGCAGTTTAAGAAGAGCAAGTCAGGCCAAATTAGCCCCTTTTACTACCTTAACTGATTTATTTACCCTTTTGGTGAATCAAAGTCACTTAGAGTCTATATCATAAACACTCAGCAAATGATAGCTTCTTACAGTTTATTCACACATTCAGGGCTGTACCACTAGCACGGTCAAAGGGTTTTATAAGACAAAGCTCTAATCCAAGTTGAATAGGAGGGGCATGGCAATAATAACCTAAAATTCTGCATTCTAGACTTTTCCATATCAAGCTAGTCTGTCTTTTGATTGCACTTTCTGTATTTTCCATGTCTTGGCCATAGCCCCATGACTGGTATAAATACCATACATAAAAGTGGCTTTAAAAGCTATAAATTGAAGGAATGAGATGTGTTTTGCTTTACCTTCTGTACATTAATCAACCTAAGATAGAGGATGCAATCCAGAAAGTATTAAAGAAGTTTTACAGAGAAGAAATTCAACCCTTATAGACCAAGTTTATTATCTCAAGCTTCCCTTTATAGTAAAATTATCTGCTTATTTAATGTCTGTGGTTGGGAGTTGTGGGAAGCTGGTGCTATTTTTCCAGTAATTTGAAAATCAATAGGCCACTGATCCAAAATGTCGACTTGAACTTCAAAGTAAGTATCATTAGTATTTAACAATAGGTTGTCAATAGGATTAATGAAGATTTCCTGGGATAAAGATTTTTTTCCAAAGGACTTTTATCATTAGTTTGTCAATAAAAACAATGGCTCATTTCTTTTTTCTATAATTCAGATTTCTGACTTCAGTGACCCAAAGAGATCAAATAGCTAATAAAAATTGTAAAGTTTTATAAGTGTTATATAATTTTTGAGCTCTTAAAACAGATCAAAACCCTCTCTCAGGAGCATTAACCCCTACTTATAATAATACATCATTGTTTGTTCATTTGTGTGTCTGTTTCTATACTGGAGATTAAACCCAGAGTCTTCACACTAAACTATGTATCTTGCCATCTTTATATTTTTATTCTGAAGAAGGATCTCACTAAATCACTAAGCTGTCCAGTGTCTGGACTAGAATTTGCAATCATACTGTCTCAGTTTTCCAAAGTGATGAAAATACTGGTTTGTATCAGCATGCCTGGCTTACATTAATATATTTTTTTACTAGCCCCAGAAACAATCATTGGTATGACCCATGTTTTCGACTTAAAGGCTGTTATATTAGTATAGTTCTGAGATATGTTCACTTTTAACAGTTCTGTTTACACTAATAATACCAACAAGAACACACATGAATGTCTTGTCTTTGTTGTAGAGCATTCCAGCATTAGAGCATTCCACAGATATTTCATAATTATGGGATGAGAAACAGAAAACCAAGTCAAAGTCTCACACCAACCAATTTTTGATATTAGTGACAGCTGCATTGATATAATACATGGACCATAAGTCTGTGAATTGTCCTAGTAGTTTGCCAGAGTAATCAGTTATGATAATTCATAATGTTACTCTTTTTAGTATATGCAACGTTCCAAGATTTTGAACATTCTTCCTAATCATCTGCCCAAAAGCAAGCAAACATTGCTGCTATGCCAGGGACTCTGCTAGTGTGACCATCTTTAGTTATATCTGTGCTTTGCTGTGATAGAGCCTCCCACAGAGGTGACACAGGAAGGTTCACATTCTCCCTTCCTTCCCTCTTTCCTGTTCAGCTTGAAATTCCCATCTGAAACTACTGTTTTCTGTGAGATTTCCCAGGTGGTTATCTGCCTCCACTATGACTTTGAAACTCTTAATTTGAGCTTCTGGATGCACGTGCATTGGGAAGACTGGGAACTCAGTAGAAAGGGTCAGGAAGTAGATAGGAAGAATTTTATGCCTCTATCACATGATATGTCTGCATTTTTGAGCAGTGCAGAACACTCCAACCATGGGTACACATGCTGCTGTGTGTCTCAAGTTCCACATAAAAACTACTCATAAACTGAGCACTGCTAAGGATGGTGAAACACCATTTCCTCCCCTTTGATGTTACCAGCACTTCACATATTCTTCATGTTACTCTGCATACTGTTCATGGGTGTCAACATTCCTAAATTCTAATTCCAATTCAAGAATTCTTTTAAAGATTAGGAGAGTACTGCTCAGTGGTGGAGTCCTGGCCCGGTACCTACAAGGACTTGAGTTGAATTCCTAGAACTGTCAAAAGCTTTCCTTTAAATTTTGAGCAATTCATCTCTTTCTCCATCTAGGAAATGGGCATTCTAGATCTGCTCCCTCTAGGACAGATTGAGAAAGACTGAAAAATATTGTTTTGTACCATAAACATTTCTTACTACCTATATAGACAATATACTGGTCTCTGTGGTTAAACTACATAGAAAAGAACAGTGATTGTTTTGACTAGAACATTAGGATGAGGTTTAAACAATGTACATATTTATGAAAACAAGCCAAAGCATTTTAATTCTCCCGTTCAAGCAAGTAATTTAGTATTAATTTACATATATTGCTTTAACAAAATAATGTAGTGATTTTTCTTCTTTTGAAACTCTCATAACCAATATTTAGTCTAAAAAGGGAGTTCTAATTATGAGGAGATTATTATTTTCTCATTTGCATGGATTTAGCTCATTAGAGTTATAATCCTTTCCCCTCATCCCGAAGATTGAAAGCAGCCTTTTTGTGATTCTTAGAGTGAAACTGATGATTTAAATAAAAGTTCAAATCACAGTGACTATAAAGCTTGGCCAATACAATGTTTAATAAAAACAGTGGCCAGAGAAAAGATCGGTTATGTGCCTTCCTAGTGGTCATTCGCTTGGTTTCGTCTTGGTAGCCTCACGCAAACATGGTGCTTAATTTGAATTATGCTACAGAACATCATGGTGTCTAGCCAGCCTAATTCAAATGACATTCATTTTATACTTTTCTAATCTCTCCAAATGCTTCACTGGGTCATTTATAGAATTGAGTCTTAATGGTTAGAAATTAAATTAGAAAGGAAATATGCATCATGCTTTTACTACACCAAAGTGAAAACTTTTTTCCTAGTTAAGTGGACCATCTTTCTCTTTTGGATATTTAACAAGAATAACAGAAAAGAATTAATTTAACAAAGTGAGCTCATTACGCTACTCTACCCAATCCATTAGCATGTGTTTTCAGAACAAAGATAGCGAAATGTTAATCAAACATGTCCACATGCTGAATGTACTAAAAACACTTTCCTCTCAGTTTTACCCCTTTAACCATTAACTCAGTGTTTGCTTTCACCAGACCATTCAATCTATTTAAGAAGTAATATACATGATATTATTTGTATACTTTCTTCCAAAATGGTAAGTAAGTCATATGTAATGGTGATAGATCAGTTAAATAGCAAGATATTCATGAGGCAGGGAAATTAAAAGAAAATGCTGGGCATTGGTTTATCTACATTGAATTAATCCTGACTTTTAAAGCTCGATCCACACTTATTGCCTAAAAAGGAAGAATTTTAGGAAATACCAGAATGTCACACTACTTGGACCTATTTTGTTATATAGTAGTTGTACCCGGTCTATAGGCCAAAGAACTCTAGGGCAAGAATGGCATATATTTTAGTTAGGACAGGAGTAGTTAAATCAATATGCATACTGATCCTAGCCTCAGTTATTAAAATGCTTTTCAGAATACATTCAAAATTAATTTAATGAACGTGAAGATTTGTTGTGACTAACAAATCGAAATTGGAACTACATTTTACTAAATTCATAATAGATTTTGTCATTTTATTTCAATTAGTAACTTTAAAAAAAATGAATACATAACAACATTCCACATAATCTGAAATGGTTATAAGGATAGAGATGGAAAGGGACATATCCTTTTAACCATTGACAAGGTGATATATATGCCCCCTTAACAATAACATTATGTACATTTGATGTATATTTCTCTAAACACAATAACAACTTTGTGTGGCACAAGCAGTTATCTCCATTTTGCAGGTAAGAAAAGTGAGTTTTACAGAGCTTCACAGGTCTATGCCTTTGCCTTTGACCTTGGAACCAAATACCTGGTAACACTAAAGCCGAACCTGCCACTGGTGTTTCCAAATTCTCTCTCTAGACTTTATACCACATTCTGGCCACGTCATCACTGATAAAATAAGCCATTTATGTCAATCAAAGTACTTTATAATGTTATAGAAAAATGTAAGATGGCATTTTAATTATTAGATTTGTGAAAATAGCAATCATAGGAGGGCTAGTCTAAGTCCCAACCCCTTTTGCACATGAAATTATTGGAAGTGCCATATCATTCTGCGATGCTCTAAGTAGAGAAGAAAAACCTGGGACCTATGGAAATGATGAACAGAAATTGGAAATGGCCAAGGCAGAAAGACCAAGAGCTTGGCGAGTCCTACAGGCTAGGAGACAAGAGACCCCAGAGGAGATGTGGATGAGCAGGCTGCTCCACAGATAACAGCAAAGCCAGTGTTAAGCAAAGCCAAACACACTCATCCTGTGCACCTCCATTGTCAGCCTATTTTCCGATGGATGGATTATATCCTCGTCACCAAAATACTTGCCCATACTTGCTTACTTGCCATATTTGCTTTCACTGTCAGCAATGGACATTTGGAGGTTGCTAGACTGTAAGTCAGTCCATTTCTAACAGTTTCATTGGAAAGCCCAGGTCACAACTTTCATTCCTATGGGGCCCAATTATCTCTGCTCTGACTAATGTGAAAGCATTCCATCCTGACAAGGCCTTGCAGAGGGCATGCACAACATTTTGAGGTCAGTGGAAACATCTCTGAGTATGAAAATACCAGAGTTCTAGAACTACATATAGGCCTGACCCCTGCTGGTGGGCTCCATGTGATGGATAATTAACAACCTCGTTGACAAAACTAAGTGCTTGGAAGATGATTCTGTGCTCCTGAGCCGACAACCAGTTACCAACAAAAGAATAAGCAGCTGTCTAGTTCATGTGCTTGGTGTGTGTAAGTCAATCACATAAATCACCTGTTTTAGTTAGGGATCACTGATTAATAATAAAGTGATAGAATTTGAATGCACTTATTTTCAAAATATGTGTTTCCTAAAAGTAAAATTTAAAAAAGGAAAAAACTCCATGTAATCTTGCTGGTGATGAACGTAGGTTTAGTCTCCTCACTCCCTACCAACCCCTCAGTACCGGAGGTGGAATTTAGGGCCTTACACACGCTAGGTAAATGCTCTACTATTGAGCTGTTCTCCCAGATTTTTTACTCTGAGATGCAGCCTTGCTAATCTGACCAGGTGGTACTAAAACTTGTCATTTTCATGCCTCAGCCTATAGAGTAGGGATATTTGGATTATTGGATTGTGCCACTGAACTAAGGTTGATTTCTCTATCTCAGGCTTCCCCAAACCATCATATAGTCGTTACACCCAAACCTTCATACCAATCACTTCAAGAAGAAGAGATATATTTCAGAAGCTGCCTCAGTTCACCATGACACCAGATATATTTATGGGCAATGAAAAAAATGAGAGGTTAAAATTTGCCTTGGTAATTCAAAATAGGATCAAAAGAGCCAGATCAGCTTGTATATTTGGAGGATTAATTGTAGTCCTCGCTAGGCTAGGTGTGGCCATTGAGGCACTGAGTGGATTAAGCAGCCTCACATCAACTTATGAAATACATTAAAATTCCATCTGTCACATAACATAGTGTTCAGGATTGCTACCAAATAGATTGAAAAATCAGTAAACTGAAGCCAAGGAAGTGCATCTGCTTTAAAAAAGAAAAAAAAGATGCTAATCATCTGTGTAATGGCAACTAGGATCCAAATTCCTTGTTTCTGATGCTTTGAGTTTTGACTCTAACTCTTGGCAGTTACACACGCGCGCACACACACACACACACTCACTTACACACACACATAATGCTTCTGACTCTGACTTAGGAAGGCTCCAAATATGTATCCCTTATGGCTCATAAGCTGTGATGTATTAATTTTGCACCTGTGACCACTTCTACCTGTTCTGTTCAGAACTATGGTCTTGAAACATCACCCAGTAATAGTGAGTACATGAGAGAGGGAGAGAGAGGTTAGAAACCCTGCTTCCAGGCTCTGGGAATTATGGAACTTACTGGAGTTCACTGCAACCAAACTGTGAATACCTGGAGATAAACCACACTGAGAATTAGTGGTTGTGTAGCTGGTGATGTCTGAACCTCTGCCATGGGTTACATCCATGTGTTTGGTTTTTCTGCTGAAACTCAGACATTTGGCTTCTCTGCTAGTTACAAACGTTCAACCTGTGCTGTTTCATAAAATATTGTGGAATTTATTAATCCCTTATCCGCTGGTGGAAAACAACAACTGCATCCTATTGTAGTTGTACAGAACAAATAAGCTAAAACATGTACAATTTCCATAGAAAAAATTTACTAAACGTTGATTTTTCAATAATACCATTACCCAGAGTAACTATTATTTAAGTGTCTATGTGCTTGTTGTTTATGTGACTTGTAGGAAAAGAAGTTCCAAAATGTTAAAGAAATGTCATTCTAAGCACCGTTACTATGAGAAAATAATAGCGTGGCATCTCTTGAATTATTTAACATGAATTTATATGTACTTGTGTATCTATGCAACATTTATAAAACATCTGTTTGATAGATAATCAACACACCTAACAGAAAAGAAAATGTATTCACCTTGTCGAGGTTTTCCTTTTTATCATAGAAGGTTAGAAAGTCATCCTACATAATGTGTACTGAGCACCCTGAAATTTTGTTTTACATTGTTTTTGTTTTTAAGCTTTTAAACTCCTGCTACTCTTGACTTGTTAAGCAATCTATCTAAACAACAGAGGGATACAAGACAATCATTTCACATTTTAGAAAATAATATGATTATGAAATTGTGAAAATTATTGCTAGAATGCATTGATGCAATATCCATATGTCAATAGAGTTGGTCTTGAATCTAAAAAACTCAGTAACTTTGATTTCTTCTCATTATATAGTTTTAAGCCTACTGAGATGGACTAGAGGATTTTTATACATATTTGTATAACTTTGCCTTCTTTCTTTAAATTACAATGCCAATTTTCAGTCACAGTTGCATTACAATAGTACTATAATTGCTATTTGAATTTTGAAAAATAGAACCAAGCAGTTATTTTGACTATAATACCTACAGAAGAATATGGAATTGTGTGATAGATATGCCTTGACTGCGTAACTATATTCAATTTTCTAATTATGTTACCCATGAAAAGTATGATGGCTTATATCTAGATGTCCCCTCAAAGCCTCCTGTCATCGAAGGTGGGACTTTGGGAGGTGATTAGATCATGAGTGTGCGGTAATGGATTAGTTTGCTGATTGGTCTAGCAAAGTTCTGGATGTGAATAATGAATCTACTGAAGAACGAAGATGCACCGTGGGTATGACTGACACCCGCCAAAGGCAATAAAAAGGGAAAGAAGAGAGGCTTGCTGCTTCTTGTCTGCCTTCCGATGGGTTATTTCTCTTCTGCCAGGCTGCCCTCCTTTGGAGCATGCCAAGTATGGACTGAAACTTCTACAAATGTGGGCTAAAATAAAGCTTCCCTTCATTAGCTTGAGAGTCTGGGGTATTTTGTCCCAGCAAAAAGAAAGCAGGGCATGGTAGCGCACTCCTGTAATCCCAGCACTCAAAAGCCTGAGGCAAGAGGAGCCTTGCAAATTCAAAACCAGCCTGGGCTACAAAGTGAGCTTAAGGCCAGCCTGACATGCATAGTGAGACCCTGCCTCAAAAAGACAAAGAATAAAAATTAAAAAATTAAAAAATAAACAGAAGTTAATTTTTTACTATTCATTATTTATTACTTCTATTTCTTGAATTATCTAGCAGCTGAAATGAGGTATAACATAGAGGAGGTGTGCAGTAAGTATATGTTGGATGGGCAATATTTTTCTAGTATGTTCATTTAGATTCCATTGACTTTCAGTCTTAAAATTGATGTTACCTATTTTTAGGTTCCTTCTTAACTCAATTTTTAAAATTTATTTGGAAAACAGAAGTAGGCTAAGAATGTCAAGGGCGTTTTAATTTGTAGACAATGATGACCAACAAAACCCAAACTGAAATGCTAATAGAAACCTTGTAACTGTGGTATTTCAACTAAATATCCTTTTATAAGATATACATTCACAAAATCAGTACAAAAGAAAGGAAGTGATGAAGACTGCAGTTTACTGGATTGTCACATTATGTCCAAGCCACTGGCACAGAAGACAGTGAACTGCTCGGGCAGGTGGCCCACTTCACGGCAAATATGCTACTATCTGACTGAGACTTAAGGATTTTTAAGGTAATATAATACTTATTAACTTTGATTAAAATTGAATAAAATTCAAGAATGGTCTATGAATCAAATATATCAAAACAGAAGAAATAGAGCAACAACATCTTAAAACAGCTAGATATGTAGTGATAAATTCTACATTCTATTCTTATCCATGGTTAATGAACAACTTACAGAGAAAGATAACCACAGTTTGAATGAAAGAACAAGTGTAGACTTTAAACTGGCAGAAAAAATACATGCATCATTGGTTGTAATCATCTATTCATGTACATTTTCTCCTTAACAATTTTGAAACAATAATATGAACTCTATTTCATTCATTGTTCAATTGATACTAGAAATACAAGAATTAAAACAGTGACAAGCAGGAATGCATGCCCTGTTCACACCTGTACCACAACTATAATCTCAGCTACTCAGAAGGCTGCGACAAGAAGATTGCAAGTTTGAGCCACGCCTGGCATTTTAGAATGATGCTGTCTCTAAAAACAAATAAGCAAACAAATAAAAATAGATGAATAGACAATAACAAGAAAAACTGGGGATGTGGCTCAGTGCTTCCCAAATTAATTCTTCTCAACCAAGGAGGGAAAAAGAAGTACTGTTAAGAAACTACTGCTATTTTGTCAATGTGGAAAACATAAAAAAAAAAAAAAAAAGATTGAAGATAAGCATGCAAGTCATTAGATGATTTGACCAAACTTCGTTAAGGAGCCATCTGGGTTTAACACTCATTCAATAACAAGTATACTCTGACCCTAGAAATGACTCTACATCTTCTAACTTTTAAAAAGTAACATATCCCCAAATTCATATGCAAGCCTTATTTCATAAACTACTTTTATTTGAGTTCTTTGGTCAAAATCACCATTAAAAATGCATTGGTGAAGATAAGGCTCCAGTCAGAGGACAACTAGACTAAAGGGTTCAAAGGAAATAGTCGGGTGGGAGATTTCAAGGCCACATTAATAAACCATGATGCTGGACAGCGTGCACACCACACACCAACCCCAAACTCATTAAGATCAAAGAGCATGTGACAGCTGAAAATGTAGATGAAGCAGAACTTTACTGGGTGGAAGACACAGTAATGCATTTTTTTTCTTCACCACGATCAACCAATGAGAGACTATGCTGAACAATCAACCCTAAAACCAATGTTAAAAATATAGTTTAGAGGAGCAGGAGAGAAAATTTTAGTGCTTATTTTTAAGAAATGTCTCTGAAAAGATAAAGCTAATTACTGAACTAATTTCACTTCTCTTGAATTTCTTATACACAAATGATGTGCTTACAGATTAATTAACTTTGCTTCAGAGGAACTGGGAGTGATTCCAAGTTTTGACTGTGTGACTACTGCTCATCTGTGGAAAGTATTTCTTCAAGTTCTGTCCATGGACATATAATGTTAGGAATACTTTCATGGGGTTTAAGTAAAATGTAGAAATAAACCTCTGGCTTAGCAGATTTTACTTCAAGTTGATGAAATATAATTGTTGCCATCCAAAATCGGTTTGAAGATTTGAAACCAAAGAAACCCACCCTAAGAACTATCCAGGTACTCTGATCTTAAGTTCTGTTTAGTTTTAATTTTATTTTATGCAAAAGCTATAGTGTTTGCTCATGGGTTGCTTGTATAGTGTATTATAAGACTGTTTCTAGGCTTGAATACTTTTATTTTTTTTAACCTCCCAAAATCAGATAATAAAGTTGAAAAACCCATGTGCTGTCTCTGATAAACTTCTTAAATGTGAACACTGAGATCAGAAGTTTGGCTCATGGGCAGGTATACAAGAAATCTATTTCCCTTTGGCTCCTTCTTTCCTTATAAAATCCTATGCTGGATTTCCTGCCCAAAAATTCACAAAAAGATTTTAATAAATGATCCAGTTATAAAAGCCACTTTTTATGAGCTTTGCTGCTAAGGGTATATTCTTTTGCCAATGTGGTTTATTGGGATAAAAAAAGAAAAAAAGAATTGAGATTCTGTTTTGGAACCACATACAAAAGTTGCTAGATAGCTTGTGAATTTTTGTGCCATGATCTTTCCAACACTCTGTTTGGGCCCCACAACAACTTCACAGTTACTGGATTTAATCTCAGCTGCTCAGCTAGGGGCACCACTTCCCTCCTTGATTATGAGTAAAATTTGCTCTGTAGAGTTAGGGAAGGAGAGAGAAAACTGGTCAATTCTATCCACTGTTAGCAGGGTTTGTGAAAATAGGACCCGCAGGGAGCCAGCCTTTGTTTTAAACAGAAAAGAAGTTCTAGCTTATTCTCAGGGAGGAATGAAAATACATAATTAACTGAGGCAGACATGACCTAGGGCAGATGGCAACAGCAGCTCAGTAGGAAGCCTACTGCCTAGAATAAGGATTCCTGCCGGGCAGTACTAATTCTGAAAATTAGAAGGGACTGTGGAAGCTTCTTACAAAACTACGTGGGTTTAAGCTATGTGAATGTCTCTGAAAGACTTGTAGAACACAGACAAGAATACACACAGAGAACACTGGAGCTGACTGCAAAATATAAATGAGATTCACCAGCAGGAAGAAAATGCAATAATGCTCAGAATTTAGTAATAATATCTAATGTTTTCCAAGAGCTTAGAAAGGGTCAGATATTATGATAAATTCTATTAAGCACTATTTTACTCCATGCTTGCAGTTTCTCGGAGACATATCATTAGCATCTCCTTAAAAACAAGAAAATCAGACCAAAAATAAGTTGTAGAATATGCCTAAGCTTATACTGTAAGATGATAAACAAGATATTTGAACATGAATTCACAGAAAAGAATGAAAGGAAAAGAACTGAAAGTTCAAAACCCACCTCGTGTATTTGGGAAAATATATTTAATCTCAAAGTATTGGGAAAAGGTTCACAATTTCACATAAAGTATTAGAACAGTTGCAGAGCCTTCTAGAAAAATATTAATATATTAAGGGCTTGGTCACACGCAGTGAAACAGGGCTATTCCAACAGGCAAAATTGTCTAAAGAAAATTATAAATAAATACATGAAACTTCAAAGCAATGAATATGTATTTCAACTAAACAATTCTTGAGTAGAGAGAATATGCAAGGTTTCTATGATTCTAAAGTGCATGGTTTTAAACCAGCAAGATATGTGTACGTCATTCCAGTAGTAATGACTCGCGGATGTAAATTGATTTGTTAATAAAAAATAAAAATCAGAAACATTAGAAAATCAAACAAATCTTTTCCTGTTCTTTATGAGCGCTTCTTCTTCTTTATTATGTGCAGGTAACATGAGACAGAGTAATCAGCAGATGATGACTAGTGTTAATTCGTACAACCCTAATCCAAAATATCAAAATTGTAGGATTCTTAGAGATTAGTGTACTTGCCCATGTGTTATGCATGAGGAAAAGTGGCAAGCAAACTGCTCAAAACCACAAAAAAATTATTAAAGCTCATGTTGTTCAGTGGGGGAAGTTTTGCTCTTTCAGAGCACCTCACACTAGCAAATCATAGAGAACTTTTCAGTAGTTGGGATCATAAGCCATGATCCAATGAACTAACCAAGCAAACAGAATAATTAATCACAGCACGCTATCCAGCCTTTTCCTTCTGTAAGCCTGTATTTTTCACTCTTGATTAGAGAAATCTACCCAGTTGGGAGTATGTTGTAGAAAGGAGAATGGTTCCAGAGATTAACTGATGGGAGGATATTTGGTTACAAAACTGTCATTTGGCTAGGAGACTGATGTCATGTTTGATGGCAAAGACCAATACAGAAAGAGAATGACTGATTAGAGAAACTTTTAAACCAAATACGAACTGAAAACATAAACATATTTCTAGACATATAAGAAGGGATTTCAAAAATTACAGATGGAAAGAGAAATAATGATTACAACAGTATGTTCTAAACTGAAAGCCAATTTTTGTAGAAAGCATTCTATCTAAAAATGGGTACATTTTACTAGAACAGGACTCCTCATGTATGCATGTACTAACAAAGCTAGGCATAGTGACTCCTGACAGAGTACAAGTAAAATGTCAAACCAATACTCTTTGTATTTACAACCTGTGACGGATTAATCTTCATGCCAACACCCAGCAAGAGCCTTCCATTCTGCAAAGTGTCTGGTGAATATCCATCACTTACACTTACAGTTCCCATGATTACTGGCCATGATGGAGGGCAACCTCTGCTGGTTTCCAGTTAAGTTCAATCATCAGCCTATCTCATCCTGCTAAATTTACACACTAGTATAAAATCAATCCTGATACAAATTCTGAAATTCTGTCAAACTCTTATAAAAGACTGAGACAAGTAACTCCTGACAAGCAAGGTGAAATGACGGGTTACATTTTAATTATTTGAGGCTCTGGGTTTATCCATTAAACTCTTTCTCTTCACAGCCATAAAAAAATATTGGGATTTTTTCTTCAGTTCATACTTCCTGAGAGAGAAGTCAATAATATGGGGGGACTTTATTAGCTGCCAGAAATCATTTAAATCTCTGCCATGGATAAGTGAAACCTGAAATTAATATTGATAATTTTATTGTCTTTTGTCTTTGCTATTGTTACAAAACAATAAACAATAACAACAATTAAAAATGAGTCTGTTTTATTCACCTTCCTCAATGCTGAGACCCAGTACCCAACATTCACGATTTAAAGGAGAGGTTCACTTTGCCCATGTTTCAGTCCATATTCCAATGCTTCCATGGCAGAGGAGCTTAGCAGAAGAATGCTGCTCCCAGCACGGGAAGAGGCAGCAGAGAGCAAGGGGGTAACTGGAGAAGGAGACATTCCCTTGAGGCCACACCCCCAGTGATCTGCCTACTTGGGACAGGCTCCTCTTCTCAAGATAGGTTGGTCATAAACTCATCAGTGACTTACCATGCCTCATAATCCAATCACCTCCCAAAGACCTTCTATGAGAACAGGAAGTCTGTGGAGGACACTGAGATCTATACCGTAACAGTCTATGATGCTGAGACAGCTCCAGGACCTTGGATTCCCACTTAGACAAACTGAAGTTGGATTTAAACAGTAAAACATAAAACCCATCAGAAACCACAAACTATGCTGCAATCAACAAGGATTTTCCACCAGATTATGCCCAAATAAGTCAAATGTCTTATTTATCAAGTAGTTTATTTATTTTCTGCTTTTAATTTGCAAATGCCTGCCACAGTTGATAACTCTGAAACTGGTTATGAATGCTGCCTGATTCATGAATTGTTCTTTGTTAGAAAGCCTCTTTTAAAGGAGCTGAGGATCCAGCTTAGCAGCACAGTACCTGCCTGGCAAGAACAATGTCCTGAGTTTGAGTCCTGGTATAAAAAAAAAAAAGAAAGAAAAGAAAAAAAGAAGCTCTATTAAGTAGAATTTCAGCTAAGATTTTCTTTCATCATTCTAAATTTATTTCAGTGGCTCTAGTCTATGCCCTATGTGGAGAAGTTGCATTTTATATGAAATTTGAGCATAATAACTTAAGCTTCACTGTGTATTTATGTGACTGGGTCTTACCTGATATTTACTCAACAACTTTTCAAGATTTCTTTCTTAGAGGCTTAAAGATGCATTGCATTTGGAACACGGTAGCATAACAACGAAGCAATTGCTACCTTTGATCTATTGCTTCAATGTGTTATGATGGTTTTTTCTATTTAGTCCAGGAAAATTGCTGAGATCATCCATAGTAAAATGAAATTATCTCTTAGTGTCTTTCACACATACATAATCATTAAGCCTCGCTTCACAGTTCTATAGGTCTCAGAAATGAATCCAGTGAAGCAACATAAACCAATCAGATAGCACACTTTTCTTAACATGTGTTACCTTTTCCTGATAACATATGAAAAATTCCTGGAAATGGTTTTCAGATCTCTCCTAAGGTCTGTGTTTAAGTCTTATTCTTTTTCCTGTCTATGTCTTTCTTTCGTCAAGGGACCTAGGATGCATCTCAGTGAATTCATTTTTCACTGACATCTTGTCAAGAAGGAGGTCAGATGCTGGCACAGATGAATACTTCTTGGACAGGTCCCTGCATTGTGTTAGGCAGAAAACGTCCCTTTTTATCAAAATGGCAAACCATTCTTTTCCTTTGACCACAGGATATTTTCTGTAGTTACTCCATGGAGTATACTAACTGTGAAGCACAAATAGAAAACCACTCATTCAGAACTTCTTGGTCAGAGATTTTGATTGTTGAAATCAGATCTCTCATTGACATCACTAGATGACAAATGTTAAAATTAAGCCCAAACTTTTTCTAGGTTTACAAACATTATTTATGAAAAAAAGAAGCAATTTTGTCTTCAAAATACAATATATTTTAACTCACATAGATTTGCTCCCTTTCTTTGACTGCTTTATATGTATTTGTGCTGTACTCTTGATGTTGTTGTTATATATTTGTTTTGTTTTGTTTTGTTTTGTTTTTGATAATACTAGATAACAATACTGACCTAAGTCTTCCATTGTAGTTTCTGGTATAGGATATAAGCTCAATTCATATTGGATTAATGAATCATCATATAAAATGGTGAGTTTGTTGAGAAAATAGTTGCATATTTCTTTAGAATATACCATGTAATAATTCAAAAGTTATAAGATAAGGTATATATATGAGGAATACATACATTGGGACAACACATTCACTAAAAAAAATGGAGAAGACGTCTTAAAATGTAAGATAACTGCACATGACCCTGAATGAGTCCCAAATAACACCTTCAAAATCATTAGAATCCCTAAATCATATCCATGCTCATCACCAACACAATTCTCCCCCAAAAAGCATACACATTTTGACATGTGGGAAAACTAAAATCCAGAAAATCTAAATGACACATGTAAAGTCATGTACCTTTAATATCTGTTGAGGACCCAATAAGTACTTTCATATTGGTTTTGATCCATTCTCAATTTGTATTTTTTTGCATTAATTGCTAGATAGAATGTATTTGTTCACTTAATTTTTGCTACACTATCACTATCTTCTAAGGTGAGGTAAGTAATTGCTGTTTTATTGCTGTATCACCTAGAATAGTATCTCATATACTTCAGCTACTCAGTAAATATTTCTTCAATAAATAAATGGATGAATTAATAAAAGATACCCACAATATACATTTTCTAACTCCAATTCACACTTCTTCCCAGGATACCATATGGTATCCTGGAAATGCCATATAAAATTGACTTGTATAAAACTGATTTGACATTTTATGCTTTGACATGAAGGATTATAAGATAGAATCAACTAATAAATCTTAGAGAAATGGCAAATTTCAGTTCAATTTTTACCTCATTAAGAAGAATATGAAGTATCCTGATTACTTTCTACCATCAGTGTAAGAAAAAATTGTATTATTCCAAGTATGAAAGCAGAAAAGATGTAGATAGCTCCTCAGATGCTTACAGAAACAGAGCAAAATGGCAAGGTTTGCTTCACTTTAAAAGATGTACTATATTGTTCCATATTCTACAACAGTTTACCAGGATTTAACTGAAGCTTGCCCTTAGCAGAAGATACGTAGGCTCTGATTCATCTAATGATGCATTCCTGGACATTCCTAAATCTCAGAGATCAGGAAAAGTGGACAGGGAGTAGAAGGCATTACTGAACATTCCTATATTCTGAGCAATATTTTATAGGTTTTATACCCATTATACTGTTTTATACTCACAATAACCCTATGGATTGGCCACTTTATAGACAAGACAACTGGGCAAAGAAATATAAATTTCCTTGTCAACAGTTATTCAAATGGTAGATTGTAACCTTAAATCATCACATCTGACTTCTTAATCCATGTTTGTAAATGCCAGATTGTATCACATTAATAGTTTTCTAGAGAAAAACTACTGAAAAATGAGTCAGCCATAATGACTTTCCTTTTCCCTATATGTCTCCCGCTATGCTTCACCTGTGTCAATCCTTAAATAGTAGAAAAACACTTCAGATCTGTTCTAGCAATCTGCTTCTGACAACGGGGTTAAAATTGGCATCATAAGCAATTGACACAATTGAGCCCAGCACGTGTGCAATGCAGATGGTGTTTTAATAGTCATTGAGTGCTGAAAAGCTGCAGAATATGGTGCATCATGTTAATATTTACTTTCCTTTCCTCCTCACATGAAAGGAAAGGAGGCTTGTGAAGGAAAATGAGAAATGATGTCAGAAAGGAAGTAACGGTGTTTATGGCAATGGAATCAATACATACATTTATAAAAGCTTTAAAAATTTGTATGAAATGTTTTAAATCATTGTGACAATCATTAAAATACTTTCTCCTTTTTACACATTGGTGAAAAAATTTTTATTTCCAGAATACCTTCAAACTTTGCGTTTCTCTGCTTCAATGCACAGGCCAGACCTGCCTTCCTGACATCCCCCACTTTTGCTCTTCTGGTATACAAGTATAGGTACGGAGAACATCACCTTCCCCCCAAAAGCACGTTCTGTTTAGCATGTTAAAGAAAAATCTTCCTATATGCTTATAACTAAATCAATGTTGAATTACTTACCTAGCAATTAGCAAAAACTTTTTAAAGTATTTGAATAGACAGTCTTAACAAATTTGAGCTATAATTTACTTTATGCTTGTGTGTATGCTTTGTCTTTTGGAACTCATAAGATTTCTGTATGAAATCTCAAAGAAGGAAGTCATATAGACATACTTTTTATGGTTCACAATACACATAAATAAAACTGAGGTATTGGTAGTCTTCTCATATATTACTAGAATCACTTCTTAGGTCTTGTTGTCTATACAGCCAAGACCTGAAAATTTGCAACTCTAGTACTGAGCTTACATATGACTTTTGGACATGTATATCTCATCACCTACCTAAACTATCTTATTACCTATGCATTATTCACTTGGAAATCTAAAACAAAGCCCCAATCCTTACCAGGCTGAAAAGAGACAGATTTCTTCAAACTTAATGTTACTCAAGTTTATCCCTCTCACCTAATGAAAGTTTAAGTTAGCTAGATGATAAGCCAAACACTTAAAAATCAGCATGGTTATTTTTTTCTACATTCCCTGAATTACATTGTATGGTCACTGTAGGAAAGCAGGAAAGGAGACTCCACTGTAAGTAATTTATTTTGGAATTGCTATGTTACTGTCATTCTCAACCTGAACATGCATTGGAGTCACTTAAATCCCTAGATTCGTTTTTTAGCAAAATTTTTCAAAACCTCCTTTAAACATGGGTTCTGATTTTTACCAGCATAAGGCAAAACATGTATGTCTGCTCTCTAAGATTCTCTAGTGTACTTAGAATAAAATCAAAACTCCCTTTTATGTTAAGCAAATTTTTAATTTTTTTCTGGTTTGAAAGATTTGCGACTGATATTTTCTCATCCTCAAATCTTTTCCTCTACCATCACTCCAAATCTTCATATGACCTTCAGCATTTTGAGATGGAGCTGGGTGACTGCTTCTTATTGATCAGGAGTAGCCCAAATGCCACTTCCTCAAAAAGACCTGCATAGATCATTCCACTGAAACTACCTTCCACACCTTTAGTTATTGTACCTGGTTTTTACTTCCTTCATAACATCTAACAAATTGATGTTATCTAGTTTGTTCATATGTTTCTCTGTTGATCATGTCACTACTTCTGAAAAAATAAGTTCCACAGATATTGACTTGGAAATGTAAGATGTGGAGTTGGAGTCTAATATTCAGCTTTAAACTGAAAGCCTTCAGTAAAATACTTTATTCACCTATTGTATGTTGCATTTATATAGAAAATGTCCCATCTAATCTTCAGTATCACAGGTATTCTTGTACAATCTGAAAGCAGAAACACACTCCAGCAAAGTATTCTGCTAGAATGATGATACAGTTCAGAGAGGCAAGTTAAATTTTGTTCTCAACACGTTTCAAAGCAATCATAAATTATTTTGCCAAGTGAAGTAGTTTCACCTGAATTACATTAAATACTACATATTTGATAATATTCAGTAATGTTGTCAGTGGAGGGCTAGGAGGAGGAGCTCATAAGCTTGGCAAACACTGATCCACTCATCAATCTGTCTAGTCATGCAATCACATCCTCTAATAAGAGGTCTGTAATTGTCACTCACAGTGATGTGACACATTACCACTGATTAGTACAGAAGACAAAGATGTCTCAAGTGCAAAATGAGACAGAGTTAGCTTTTTCTGGTTTTTGCTTTCCTCTCTAAAAATGGCCCAGGCCTTATTAAGTGGGTAGCTACAGCCCATTTTTGTGGTAAAAGACAATTCCATCATTCACATGTATATACATGGTTGAACATACATGCATGCATAAGCATCCACTTTATCGGTTAATATAATACAGAACTTTGCTATCAATTAAAAACAGAGGTACTGTATCTTACTCTCATAAATTACTGGATAGGTAGATTTGTTATCTTTTCTCTTAATACATAAAAAGTCTTTGTAGACATTGTCATAGAGTTGATAAGAATTCTAAGTCATTTTATTTTTCAATTATACAATATAGCCTAACTCTACATAGCCAGTATGTATTTCACCCTGTGATTCCTACAAATGTCCCCTGATTCAATCAGTTTTCTGTTAAGTAAATATAGTTTATTTATTTATTCATGCTTTTTGCCCTTCCCCAAAGCACCTTAGCCCATACTTTCCATATCCCCAAAGATGTCTTGTTTTCTAATATATTCAAGTCCCACTTTCTCTCCCAAATTTGGAGAATGATTTTGTTTTATATTTCTGTTTTCTGAACCACTATATCATTCATCTCATTTGTCATTTATAAAACATGTTTCTTTGAATTGTTCTATAATTTTGTGGGGACAGGGTCCAGTATCTTCTTGTCACCTCTGTAGTTGCGTGAACAGCTTCCAGTCCATACTGACAGGAAATGCATGAACAGCCTCCAGTCCATGCTGACAGGAAATGCTCCTCCCTTGGCTTGGGCTGATCCATGTGCTGCTGCCACATCTCTAAGGAATGACCAGAAAACTACACCTGACAATGAAGAGACCTAGAAGGGACTGGGGACCATCGCTGATATATCTAAGACCCCAAAGCTCAACATACCATAATAAATACGGCTAGCTCTCCTAAAGACTTCTCTAAATTGTGACACTACTGATTTTTGCTACATCATTTGTAGAAATCTTGAGCTCTCGATTGATTATTAGTCTCTTTTCCCAACATTTTTCCAACAAGTTCCATGACAGCTGGACCTCTGATAGCTGTGTAGGAGATATTTGCCCTGGCCACAGTAGGCTTAAAATGTGGACTTATCTCATATTATTTACTCTGTAGGTGGTCCTGAAGACTCTGCTCTATAACCTCCAGATGACCCTATCTCTCTTTTGTCATTACTCCAAAAGTCCTCAAATAGGTCCAAATGCAGAAAAGTGTATATGCATGCCCCTTTCTTCCTCTATATAACCAACACTTCCTTAGATTCATTGGGTCAGTTGAAAAGAGCCCCTTATTTTATGTGGTACCCTTGTATGCTACAGTATGAGGCCCAATCAAGCCTTGATGAAATGGTTTTATTGCCCGCCCCACTCTTGATTCACATATAAGGTAGAGTAGGTTGAGCAGGCTGCACTAATAAAAGGTGGTAAAACTAGGTGCTATTTGCCCTGAAGATTTCCTGACTGGCAGAGACTTGCAGCCATTGATGAAGGCCAGCAGCAACTTGTAGTAGTCAGAAAAGAGCACCAGGAAAGCAGCATAGTCTGCGGGATGAACCTTAGAAAGCTGCCAAAGAGGGTCTGAGTCTCAGCAGCTGAGGAGCTGACAGGAGAGTCTAGGAGCTACGAAGGGCTGACACACTAAGGGCTGGCAGGGGCTGGGAGTCACTGTTACTCAAAGCCAGGAACCACTGACATCAGGGGAGCAGCACTTTGCCAATTTGCAACTTTGATCCAAATTGGCTAAAAGAGTTGAGTTATCAACTAATTGGTGATAATATGATCAGCTCTCTATGTTAATGTCATTTAGGTTAGGAAATATTTTTATCCTTTATTTATATGCTCTACATAATATCTGGTTTATATTAAGAACTGAATAAATATTTGTCAAATTACAGTATTGGAGGGTTTAAAATAAGCAGTTGTGTAATAATCTACCCATTCACTACTTTAATTCCTCCTTTTTTTCTACAGTCTTCTAAAGAAAATATCCAGGACAATCACTAACATTGCACATGACTGTAGAACTTTATCATTCTTACTAATACATGCGAATATTTTCCTGAATGACTACAAATACATCAGTCACTAAAAATGGATTCATATATGTTTAGTGTACCTCATATTCTAAAGGAAAAAAGTAGAACTATATTTTAAAATTGTTTCTTTAGTAAAAATATCAAAGTAAATATTGTTGGTAAATCAGGAAAAAGTTTTTAATATTAAAATTCAATATAGCTGGAAACTTCAAATAAATAAAAATTACATACAATTTAAAAAGAAGGAAAATATTTATTCAAAAACTGTTATTGGCATTTTTTTAAATATAATCTGAATTTCATGATTTTCCATGGTGTCTATCTGAATCCTCTTTGAAAGACAAATACTAGGCCAAGATGAAAAAGTATTTTATGACAAAATTAAATGATAAAGTTTGAGTCAGTGAGAGTGACTTCTGAAGCAAATCCACTCAAACTCAATCTTGAATGCACTGAATTTTAAGATTTGCATATACCTTAAAGTGAGTGAATGCGAGTGTATGTTTATATATGGTTAATTTTTTTAGTGAATGTATTTTTGAATCATTTCAATTTGTTAACCAGAAGGTTCTCTTTAAACCTGTAATTACAGTTTCAGGGTCAAAATCAACAGCTGGAAATTGGATCTTCTGATACCACAGGCAACATCAAAACAAAATCTGCTTTCTAAAAATATTCCATCAAAAAATACAAACATATACATTTGTGCTGCAGTGAAATCAGCATGTGTATGTGTGTGTGTGTGTGTGTGTGTGTGTGTATTTTAACCTCCCTGTGAAACAAATGTCTATCAATAAAATTTCTGCGTTTAAAATCCACATTTTAGAATTAAAACAAGTTTGGAATGCAAGAAAAAGAATAGAAGGTAAATCATTTCAAAGTGAACCAATATTCTTAGCGGTGCTTTAAAACTGAGTTATTTTGTCTGGAAACAAAGGGAACTGTAATATAAATTTTGTTTCTGCCAGAAATCTCTCTCAGGATTTATTGAAACAGCCAGTTCTTCCTCAGTCATAATGGCATTGTATTAAATGTTTCACCATTCCAATTTTAGTAATTACAAAATACTCATGGAATATTAAATAACTTAAACTCAGTCATGTGTTAGTGAATCAATTACCAATTAGAATGTGTTTAAAGAACTATTTACCCATAAAAAAACCTGAACTAAGGAATTCAAAATGCAGACCGTTCTGCCTCACAGACTTCTACAAAGGGAGAACTGTTTCAATGCTGGGCAGTAACATGAAAGAACAGTCAAATATATACACATATATAAACACATATATGTATACGTACCTATGTGTGCAAATACATATAGTCAGTTATGTCAGTTTTACCAACAAAAGAGGCATTCCCTTGAGGAGGACCTCCTGGATGACTCTCCTTGAGTAAAGAGTATTTATCTCCGTTTTGGCTAAACTTGGCCCGAACTCCATGTATTGATATGTATTCAGCCTGCTAGGCCATTTCTTTATCCCTTAAAATGTCTCTGAGCAATGTAAATAGAGCTGGCTAAGGTGCTGATGGGTAATCTCTGAAACTGTTTCTCTGCCCCTTGACTTGCAAAAAATGTGAGCCCTGAGATGAAAAACCAACTGTCAACTGGGATAAGCCTTGAAATAAGAGGCTGTGATTTTCTAGGGCAGAGAAATGTATGCATCAAAACCGAAGCACCAACCCAAAACATTAGATGCTACCTCAGTTGTGTTATGGAGATTACTTTTTCTGCATATCCCGCCCTGTGCATATTGCAGAAGTGATCTCAGGCCCCTGTCTAGCCTAGTTCACAGCACTTGGTACTTCCTGCCTTTCTCACAGTCACTCATCCTCAAGCCACTCTCTTCTTCAACAGTTAATAAAATCCAGGTTGGGCCCTGGGTGGAAGCCTGTGTTCCAGTGAACCACTGTCTTGAATCGACTTAAGAGTCCCTTGGCTCCTCACAACTATAAACATGACTTAAGGTCTTTATTCTTGCCATGGGTTGCACTGGAAATGGTAGATTGGAATCAACTTGCTAAAATTCCAATAAATTATCCATGGAATTACCAATATATGTTTCTCAGACCGTGACGAGGACCGAGAGGAGCTGTCTATATTCCCTTGCCTGTCAAGTCTATTCTACACTAGACACTTACCATACAACTTGCTACATAGCATGTAGCAAGTTAAAAAATAAGTGCCAATTAATACATTTGTGGTTTCACATATAACAGTTGTGATGAGGTTTGTTTCAAAGCACTAAATGATTTTTAAATAAAAATTCAGCCTTATAAATACTGTATCCACGTTATTTTTCATGAGTGTTTTGGTAAAGAAATGGCATGTGAGTATGGGTGTTTGTTGTAAGTACTGTAAATAAAAATACTCAGCTACAACCCAGTCCAGCTCAACAGGTAATTCCTAGGCACACTGTAAGATGAGAAAAACTGCCTAGGAACTGCTAATATCTTCTTTAAATGTCATGTTTTTGAGT